>NQII01001245.1:516666-530743 GCA_002778355.1 Clitarchus hookeri
GCCACTGGCTTTGCTGAGTGGGTAGCTCATGAGGAGGACTGCTTCTCCCATCTCGAATTCCCAGACTCCTGTCTGGGACTGGGGGTATTTTTGGTTGATGTATCATTCCTGCGCCCCTCTGGCCTTTTCTGTGGGGACCAGGGCCTCCAATCGAATATCATCTGACTGTGGCATTGTTGTTGGCTCCTCATCCCACAGCCAGTCTCCTGGGCTACGGAGGATGTGCCCCAAGACAAGCTGGCTGGGACTCGTGTCTATGGCTTCGTTGTTGCAGCATCTGAGGGTGAACAGAATGTCTGGCAGGTTCACGTCCCAGTGCCGGTGGGTGGTCTTCTCCCACACTGAGTCGGTGAAAAGGATAGGGGAGGAGGTCGTCCAGGTTTCCACCCCCCATTTGTTACAGGCTGTCTGCCACTTGCGACCTTTAAATTGGATCCCTTTATCAGTAAGAATAGCTTGAGAGTATCCCCAGCAGGAGAAAATCTCGTTTTTGTACTTTCTTATGATTCTGAGAGTTTCTTGGTTGACCAACGGGAATGCCTCCACCCACCTGGAAAACAGGTCCGTCTCTACTAGGAGGTAGCGGTTTCCCGTGTGCTCCTGGAGTAAGGTTCCATGATATCAGTGGCTAAGTAGGTCCAGGGTGTTTGGGGTCGGCATGGATTCCCTGCAGGCTTGCATACAGGATAAGTCTTGTCTCTGCAGCATGTTTCACACCCTGTCTGATGTTACGACTCATCCTGCCCAAGACATACCGTTCCCCTATATCTCAGAGGGTCTCTTTCACGCCCAGGGTGGGCTGCCTTGCGGTGGTCGTGATGGTGTCTGCATATGTCTGCTCGTAATTACTTTGGGACCCTAATCGTCCCCAAATCTCCGGGTTGATTATTTTGTGACCAGATTACTCTGTCTCTGTGTTCAAAACGTTGGGGATGGTTTCTCAGCAAGTCTTGGGCCTCCGGGTCTTTTTGCTGGAAGTAGCTGAGCTGGTAACGGCTGATTTGGAGTTGAAGGAGGCGGATTTCTTCTGCAGGGTTTCTGGGCAGAGTTGGTAGAGCCGTCATGTGCTCCCACTCCTCGTGTTTCTTCATACCGCCCTTGATAACTGGCTGTCGGGACAGGGCGTCTGGCAGGTCGTTTGACTTTCATTGGCAGTGCTGTACCTCAAAATCAAACTCCGTGAGGAGCATCGCCTACCTCCCGAGCTTGGTTTTCATGTTTCTGGAATCGTGGAGCCACTGCAGAGTTTTGCTATTGGTTCTAAGGATGAGCCTCTGTCCTTCCAGGTGGTAGCGATACTTGCGAATTGCCCAAATCACTGGGAGGCACTCCTGTTAATTAATGTGGTAATGTTGCTCCGTGACGTTCAGTCACCTGCTCGCGTATGCTATCACCTAGGGACATCCTTCCAGGTCTTTCTGATATAAAACTGTGCCCTGGCCGTCTTGAGAGGCGTCGGTTTGCAAGATGAGTGGCTTCCCCTCTTGTGACCGGTGGAGAAGCTGGATGTTCTGGAAGCTGTTATTCAGGCTTTGGAAGGCGGCTTGGTGTTCAGGGCCCCATCGCCAGCATACGTTTTTTCGCAACAGGGTATTAAAGGGTGTCATTAGCTGGGCGATGCCTGGTACGAATTCCCTCAGCCAATTGCATAGGCCAAGGAAGTGCTGTAATTATCGCTTAGTACTTGGGAGTTTCCGCCTCTTCTAGGACGTGGATAGAGCTGATCTGGGAGAAGTTTCCCTCCGAGGAAACCACATGCTCCAGGTATTCAATATTCCTCTTGCCGAAGTGGCTTTTGGAAAGCTTGCAGCTAAGGCCGTGTATTTCTAGGTGCTCTAGGACTCTCTGTAAATGCACAGTGTTCTTCCCAGGAAGCTAAATACCTCGATAATGTTGTCTAAGTAGGCGAAGCAGAATTCGCCGATGTACCTAGTTAAAACTTCGGCGACATCAGTCTCTGGAACGTTACTGGTGCATTTTTGAGGCCAAAAGGTGTGACTTTGAACATTAGGGTTTCCTCCTCGGGTGTCGTAAAGGCAGTATATTTACTGCTACCTGGGTGTACTGCAATCTGCCAGTAGTTGGTCTGCATATATAAAGTGCTGAACACGTGGGCGCTCCCTGTATCGTGTAACGTGTGCGTCAGGTTAATTGCAGGAGGCACGATGGGATGTGTGATGTCATTCAACTCTTGATAATTTATGCAGAAGCGTAACTGTCAATCCTTCTTGGGTACAAGAACTATGTGGGAATTGTATGGCGAATTGCTGGGTTCGACTATCCCTTGTTCCTTAAGGGCCTTTACTTCTTCCATTATTGTTGTTCTTTCAGAGAATACGCTGTATCGGCAGCAATTTACAGAGTTGTCATTGTTCAACCATATCTCATGTTGAATATTGCATGTTTGACATAACATTCCCTTTTGGCCGTCGAACACGTTGGCGTGTTTATTTAATATTTCCTGTAGTTGCATGAATCCTGGCATTATCAATTGGTGGTTTTATTTCTGCTAGGCTGATGGGAGTAGGTGTGATGGCTTCGGGATTGTATTGCCAGTTCATTGTTACCCTCTCTTTGCTCCCAATATATATGGGTCTCTGGCTGCAGTCCATGATACAATGTTGCTGTTGTAACTATGGGTGCCCCAGGATCACTTTCTCCATGATATCCAGTACCACTATAAACTCGGTAGGGATTTCTTGGCGATTAAATTTTACATTGATTGTAGTTCTTCCGTCTACTGGCAAAACGTGCGTGGCACTGGCCATGTGAATTTGGCGGTTCTGTGGTGAAAACTCCTTTAGTTGTATTTGCGTGAGTTCTTTCCTTATAAAATTTCCTGTGGCCGCTGACTCAAGTAGGGCAGACGTGGTTTGATTAATTACTTCTACTTTGATTCTAAGGGCTTTGGACGGGGTTTGGTTCTAAGCTTAACATCTGTATGTCGACGGGCCCATGGTTTCCGGTGGTGGTAGCTTGTTTCACACCCTGGTGTTGGCGTTTCCCGACTGCAGTTTGCTTTCCTTTTGTTCAAGCATGCTTCCTGCGCTCACTTCCCTCTCTTTCGTTCCCCAGTGGGTGGCAGGCTTGTGTGGGCAGTCCCTGTTAAAGTTGGTCCGGTCAGTGCCAGCACCGCGGGAGGGCTGGGGTGATAGGGGAAGCCGGCGTGGGTGGAGGAGTAGGGTAGGGCGCACAGCCTGTCAGTTTCACTTCCTCCTTTCCCTTGACACCCTTACTTTGATCTAGCACGACCTGCGCTCTGTAAGTCCTTTCGCTTTCTCTCGCTCGTTTCACCAGCTCTTCGACTGACTGAGGCCACGGGATTTGCAGCAAATTTCTCAGGTTCGGCAGGAGCATGCGTGTAATGGCACGCACGTAGCTCTGTTCATCCCCTTCAGGAGAAATACGGCAGAACATTTGGGTTTTCCTCCGGATGAAAAACTCTGCTTCATCCTTGCTAGTTTGGATTCTACCGTGAAATTCGTACGTGAGTCGAGTGAGGACCCCTTCTCCAGAAAACTGTACGGCGAGACTGGAACAAAACGGGGACCAGTATGTGACGAACTCTCCGTACCTGTTCCACCATTCCANTATTCAGGCTTTGGAAGGCGGCTTGGTGTTCAGGGCCCCATCGCCAGCATACGTTTTTTCGCAACAGGGTATTAAGAGGTGTCATCAGCTGGGCGATGTCTGGTATGAATTCCCTCAGCCAATTGCATAGGTCAAGGGAGCACTGTAATTATTGCTTAGTACTTGGGAGTTTCCGCCTCTTCTATGGCGTGGATAGAGCTTGTCTGGGAGAAGTTTCCCTCCGAGGAAACCACATGCTCCAGGTAATCAATATTCCTCTTGCCGAAGTGGCTTTTGGAAAGCTTGCAGCTAAGGCCGTGTATTTCTAGGTACTCTAGGACTCTCTGTAAATGCACAGTGTTCTTCCCAGGAGGTTGAATACCTCGATAATGTCGTCTAAGTAGGCGAAGCAGAATTCGCTGATGTACCTAGTTAAAACTTCGGCGACATCAGTCTCTGGAACGTTACTGGTGCATTTTTGAGGCCGAAAGGTGTGACCTTGAACATTAGGGTTTCCTCCTCTAGTGTCGTAAAGGCAGTATATTTACTGCTACCTGGGTGTACTGCAATCTGCCAGTAGTTGGTCTGCATATATAAAGTGCTGATCACCTGGGCGCTCCCTGTATCGTGTAACGTGTGCGTCAGGTTAATTGCAGGAGGCACGATGGGATGTGTGATGTCATTCAACTCTTGATAATTTATGCAGAAGCGTAACTGTCAATCCTTCTTGGGTACAAGAACTACGTGGGAATTGTATGGCGAATTGCTGGGTTCAACTATCCCTTGTTCCTTAAGGGCCTTTACTTATTCCATTATTGTTGTTCTTTCAGAGAATACGCTGTATAGGCAGCAATATACAGAGTTGTCATCGTTCAACCATATCTCATGTTGAATATTGCATGTTTGACATAACATTCCCTTGTGGCCGCCGAACGCGTTGGCATGTTTATTTAATATTTCCTGTAGTTGCATGAATACAGGCATTATCAATTGGTGGTTTTATTTCTGCTAGGCTGATGGGAGTAGGTGTGATGGCTTCGGGATTGTATTGCCAGTTCATTGTTACCCTCTCTTTGCTCCCAATATATATGGGTCTCTGGCTGCAGTCCATGATACAATGTTGCTGTTGTAACTATGGGTGCCCCAGGATCACTTTCTCCATGATATCCAGTACCACTATAAACTCGGTAGGGATTTCTTGGCGATTAAATTTTACATTGATTGTAGTTCTTCCGTCTACTGGCAAAACGTGCGTGGCACTGGCCATGTGAATTTGGCGGTTCTGTGGTGAAAACTCCTTTAGTTGTATTTGCGTGAGTTCTTTCCTTATAAAATTTCCTGTGGCCGCTGACTCAAGTAGGGCAGACGTGGTTTGATTAATTACTTCTACTTTGATTCTAAGGGCTTTGGACGGGGTTTGGTTCTAAGCTTAACATCTGTATGTCGACGGGCCCATGGTTTCCGGTGGTGGTAGCTTGTTTCACACCCTGGTGTTGGCGTTTCCCGACTGCAGTTTGCTTTCCTTTTGTTCAAGCATGCTTCCTGCGCTCACTTCCCTCTCTTTCGTTCCCCAGTGGGTGGCAGGCTTGTGTGGGCAGTCCCTGTTAAAGTTGGTCCGGTCAGTGCCAGCACCGCGGGAGGGCTGGGGTGATAGGGGAAGCCGGCGTGGGTGGAGGAGTAGGGTAGGGCGCACAGCCTGTCAGTTTCACTTCCTCCTTTCCCTTGACACCCTTACTTTGATCTAGCACGACCTGCGCTCTGTAAGTCCTTTCGCTTTCTCTCGCTCGTTTCACCAGCTCTTCGACTGACTGAGGCCACGGGATTTGCAGCAAATTTCTCAGGTTCGGCAGGAGCATGCGTGTAATGGCACGCACGTAGCTCTGTTCATCCCCTTCAGGAGAAATACGGCAGAACATTTGGGTTTTCCTCCGGATGAAAAACTCTGCTTCATCCTTGCTAGTTTGGATTCTACCGTGAAATTCGTACGTGAGTCGAGTGAGGACCCCTTCTCCAGAAAACTGTACGGCGAGACTGGAACAAAACGGGGACCAGTATGTGACGAACTCTCCGTACCTGTTCCACCATTCCAGCGCCTTACCCGCTAGCCATTTCCTGGCTTTCATGACCCATTGTTTGGGGGGGCTCCGTTGTCCTTAAATTCATTTTCACATTCTTGCATGAATGCTATGGGGTTGTCTTGCAAACTTCGGCAGCTGAGGCCCTTCCAAACTTTACTTGAGTATGTACTGTGGTGGTGTCTGGGGTGACTAGGCCGGTATTCTTAGTCTTGCCGGCAAACTTTGCACCCGTAAACTAATCCTGGGCATGTTGTGCGCTCATCGGGCCACCCAATGCAGAGGTGGGAAAACATTTAGGTGCTAGTCAGGCACCTGACAGTGTTTACCCCTCGTCCATTACAGGCTATCCAGGCACAGTAAGCATTTTGATGTGTACGGCATTCTTCTCATCTGAATTCGAGGCCGTTTGTAAACCTTGGCTTGTCTGCCCAACCTATGCAGGTATAGTGAAATTTGTTCTCATAGTAGGCGCAATATATTACGTGTTGCCCCGTTCCACGAAATGTGGCGATGCAGCATCTTTCGGTCACCGGGATGTCTTCCTGTCCTATTGTGGTGTAATTCATGCCTAGCTCGGCTAGGTTCAGGTTCAGGTTGGCTTCTGCCATTTCAGGGGTGCTTACTTGGAACCACGGGGTGTTTCCTGACTCCTCCAAGTCTCTGGGTCTGCTAGCTGGTTCCCTCGGGTCCTTCTCAAGGTTGTGCTGGCCTGGTTCTTTCCTTATTTTCTCAACAACGTAACGCCCCACGTTGGGTGCCACAAAAATAATTACCCTATACCCTTTTGATACGTGATGACTGGGAAGATTAATGCATCACCTAGTCTGCAAGCGGGGCTTTTTTTATGCTGGTTCAGGCTGAGAACTCTGGGTGGCATTATGGGCTGATTATTGTGGTGCACATTAGCTTAGAAGGAGCCGGTGTACTGAGTCGGCCTGGTTGGGCGGCTGCAAATTATGCAGGCATCTTAAGGCGGCTTGGGTGGCGGTGGATGCTGGCATCCGGTTGATGGTGCTGGCGAGGTCCAGTTGCACGGGCAGTCCGAGCCAAAGGAGGACGACAACGGGATGCGGTATACTGGCGATCTTCCGGGGTGGTTGGGACAAGTTACCAGAGGGGACTGAAGAGTGAGGCTCCTGCAGTCGGTGGGCGGCTTGTGCCTGTTTCCGAGTGGAAGAAAGGCTGAAGGCGGACTGGGATGGGTTGGTTGACTGTAGGAGCCGTAGATGCCTTCTTATCGGCCCACTTAGTTCCTACTTGTCGGTGAATGGCATTAGGTTAGGTACTAAGGGTCTTCGCAGCAAGCAAGAGGCAGTTGACAGTAATTCCCTAGCTAATAGTACCCAGATGCAATAACATCACACCTCCTGAGGCCTGGTGCTCCAAACCGTGTATCACATGCAGTTGTTTGGAGCAGGTTAGCTGACTTGGGGTGGTGGTAAAGCTTCGTCGTGAGCCGCTCAGAGGCTACCGGGTCACATCTTGTCAGGCTTGATACTCCAACAGGCAAATTACACTTGTGGATGGAGTGGGTTAGCTGACTCGGGTGGCCCAGTTGCTTCCTCGTCGAGTGTACCTAGTAGGGGACTCTAGGTGTGCGCCAAGTGTTTTTGCAGATTGGGTCCACAGTACGGGTGGCTGGCGAATTGGGTGGTGTTTTGCGACATATGAACTACCCAGTTAAGGGAGCTCGCAGACCTACCCTAGTATCGGTTTGGCAAGACCCGGTCACTTGCCGCTTCCTTGGGGGAAGGCATTTACAGGGTTGTTGGGAGGTACAAATCACCCTTGGAATTAGAGCGCAGTGTGTCAACTTGACGTATTTATTTTCTGGATAATAAACACAGTGTCCCGTAATAACTCCTAGACTTTCATAGTTACCAAGCAACCAATGGAAGTTACATTACATTACGAATAGATGAAGGGGACCTGTTAAAACAAGAGCAATCCTAGAGCAACTAGTAATGTAATATTGTAGTAGTGAGAATGACTCAAACCCTACTGTCTTCTAGCGTGGTTCTGAAGGGACGGGGTGTAATACTCCCAAGTGGAGTGTGTGTCTCAGGGGTTGAAGCAAGATTCCCTGGTAGTAGATTGGTTGCGGCAGAGGACCCTAGCATGGCAGTGGTAGAGCGAGCTGCTGAGTTGCCAAGGCAGAGGAAGCCAATGCGATGATAATTCTACGTCAACTGGCCTTCTGAGGGCTCGTACAGCCCTAAATACATACTGGCGTCCTCCTTCGAGTTGTTTGGGCATCTTTGACAGGCCGACTCCTCCCTGTGTGGGCGGCGTCATCCATAGCTGTTCTCTCTTGGCGAGGGTCGGAAGCGGAGTAGCTCTGTGATACGGGTGATATCACGGCGCTCGCTCAAGGGCAGTCCAGCTCTGTTCAGGTGGCGCGGCAAGGGTGCACGACTGACGTGCACATTTTATTGGTACTGGCAATGTTGTGTAGTATTTATCTCTCCGGTGTAGCAGTCCGGGTTCGTCCCCCGGTAAGGGTGTCATGGCTTCCCATGGGCTGAGTTGAAGTCGTAGATGTATACATAGTGTATTGGCAGCTATACGTAATGTGTCAAGGTAATATTTGTGTTTTGATAGTAGTATCTTCTTTTGAATATTTTTAACTGAAACACGTCTACTGTTTAAAATATGGTTTAGTGACTGAATAGTGCCTTATTTCCTAGAAAACTTATGACACGAGCATGGCATTGTAGGCATATTCGCTGTCTGGTTTTTATGCCAATTTTAACAGATTATGGGAACATGCGTACATTTAAAATTTAATTTCATTAATGAACATCGTCATACCTAGCACAATGTAAGCAAAACATCTCATCAGTAGAGTCAAGATTATATGGTGAATAGCGATAAAACCAAAATAACACTGAAATGAATATTAATACACCACCAAACCTCAAAATGCAAGTTAATTCACCAGCTGATACCAAAATTTCTGTTGAAACACAAAATAAAATAAAATTTAGCCAATGTATATTATTTATCTATAAAACCATGACAAACTATTTGTACCAAAATACGTATGTAGACACCAAATGATAAGAATAATTCAAGATTTCAGATGATTGGAAGAAAAAACAATTTTAGATTGTCTTTTTGACCCAGTGAATAACAGCAGTAAATAGCATATACTTTGTGGATAAGAGTAAAATGATAGTTTAGTGATAATAGCAACATTATAAAAGCAAATATAGAAATAGTTCAATTTCCTGGTTGGAGTGTTTTTTCCCCTCTATAAAACCATGTCGAAGACTTTCTTGTAACAGTGCAACAAAAATCCACACTGTTAACTAATATTCGATTTTAATAATAAAATCTGCATTAAAATAATACAGCACAATTTTGTCTCTTAATAATGCACAATTTTAGTTTACCAACATCTGCAAGCTAAATATCAATTGCTCCCAGGAATTTGCCATTGTTTTAACGTCTGTAAATAAAAACTTCATACTTTTTTTTTTCACATGATGCACAATGCAATCAGCAATAATTAGAAAGCACACTTACAGTCCTGTACTAAGTGAAGGGTTTATTATACTTCCATTAGTTTTACATTCTTACTCAGTCACTGCGTCATCGGTAGATCAATAACACAAATGTGCGATGATGAAAATCAAAACATTTTGATTACTCGATTTTCGCCACTATCGTTACAATCGAAAAATCAATAATCTAATTGCAGTTTTCGACTAGTGTTGCATCTTTTGTGTACGAGTTTTTTTTTTTTTTTTTGTTTTGTGTTAGATTATTTTGACTGAACTGAAAGTAAGCTATGTAAAATAATGTATACATTTGGTAATAAATAGGTATATGGGTTAGTAATAACTGCTTTTCACTTGAGACATTTGCTTTTCTTGCATAATACCTTTCTTTCTAAATTGCAGAATCTTGTTTTCTCAGTGGCAGTATTTCTGTTCCCTTATCGCAGACTTTGCGTTCTCGTATCGCAGAATTGTTGTTATTCAGAGTGCAGGAAACTCCTATCCCTACTCATCAGACGCAGTTGCTTTGGCTGGTTCGTAATGCTGTATCCACGCTAATTTTGATGTTATTGTGTGTTCATGTTTGCATTTTGAGGCTATCCTGGATTGTAAATATCTATTTACTCCATCTCTATCAGATGGAGAAAATTAATAATAATTTTCCTTCCTCTCTTGCTGTGTCATACAAATTTTTTAGTTCCCAATTTTTCCTAGACATTTACCGCAACCTTTGTGGCTACCTGAGCTTGGAATATTGGGTTCATAGTATTAAACTGTGAGAAAAAAGCTTAAAGAAAAAATCTAATTAGTGAATAATGTTTAATTTGTAATACCACACAAAGTTTTTGCCTTGCCTGTTTTCATAACCATTGTATATGAAAAAAAACTGTATCTGGATATGAACTTGTAATTAATCTATTGGTTTACAGCAATATCAAAGAAAGATAGTCTTTATTCCTCCTTCCAGCAGTACAGGCCAGTGTTGTTATTACTATGCGGCTCACGAAGGGTGGTCTCTGGGGTAGGTATGCGTGGGTAACATTGGCGACCTTGATGGAAGTGGTGGACAATTGTGGTTAAGTGAGTGGTATCTATTTTTAGTTGTACAGGAGAGGTGACGAGAATTCAAATGGTTAGCAACCAAAATAAATGCAACAAACTTAATATTGAACACTCTGTATTTCATTCAAATTTTTAAATTTTTTATTGTTCCCCAAAGTAGGATTTTTATTTTGAGGTAATTGTTATTACTTGGGTCGTTTGGTTAAGATTTGACTTTATAGAAATTTCATTACAAAGATATACCAGTTAAATGTTGGCTGGTTGATTGTTCTATTTTATCCATTCTGATTCCAAATTGAGTCCTGTTTTTGTGATTTTAAATTTTTGATTAGACTTATGTTTTAATGTATTCAGAACAGTTGAAAATAACTTAAATAATTTCCTAGACAAATAATATGAGTAAATGAAGTATTTTAAATCCTAACGCCAAGAAAGTGCTGTGAGAACAAGTTACTGGCATCTGTTGTGTATTAATACATTGCTTGGTGAAAATAAAATAGGCAGAATTTTTTATATAATTGGAGAGTAGAAATTTTTGCCACTAAGCATTTGAAGTTGTATCAGTAATTTTAAATGTAGTTAGTTCTTTGATTGAAATTCTTATTGGAAGAATGGGATACACTGAATTATTTATTGCAGAAACAGTTTGATCAATCTGTAAAGAACAGGGTAGTTTGGGAGTTCAACAACTGGAAGGCTAGATGCCATTATTCTATGTTTACTGATACTCGGCTATTTTTTTATTAGATGCTGCTTCAGTAAGTAGCCATTTTTGCCCCAGACCAGGTAGCATAGATTCAGTTCTTGTTTGACAGCAATTTTATATTGACTTAGTCATCCAGGGTGTATCCGAGATCCAATGGCAAGAATNCTTGTTTGACAGCAATTTTATATTGACTTAGTCATCCAGGGTGTATCCGAGATCCAATGGCAAGAATAACAGATGTGTACATTTGATTGAAGACTAGCTTATCATGTTGGGCTACAGTGATTGCATGATTAGTATGCCGGTCCTCATGAAGGCATTGTGGGTTCAATTTCCCATAGGGTCATGCTCAATTTTTGCATGTGGGAAATGTTGGAAATGTTTATGTTGGAAGATGGGTTTTGTTGCAGTACTTCCGTTTATCCTCATCATTGTATTGGTCAATCTCAATTTCATTACATCCGTGAAGTCNTTGCAGTACTTCCGTTTATCCTCATCATTGTATTGGTCAATCTCAATTTCATTACATCCGTGAAGTCATTATGGTACTCAATGTCGAATGTGTTTCATTTCGAGTTTTTCGACTTAAAAATTTTTGTCTTAATTATATACTTGAAAAATTTTGTGGTATTTACTTACTATAATAATGCTCAGTCTCACACACAATGTTGAATTACTGACTCTAGCTTATTTCAGTTATTTAGGGACACTTATTTTGAAACTACAATGATACCTCTCTGGCAGTATGCGTTGTGCTGTNGTTATTTAGGGACACTTATTTTGAAACTACAATGATACCTCTCTGGCAGTATGCGTTGTGCTGTAAAACAAACATAAATTGTAAACATTTTCCAGTAGTTTTTATGCAACTAGTGCAGCATCATTTTAAAATTATAAATAGTTTCTTGCCTGTCACAATTTCCAGATAATGCATGGATAAAATTTGTAACTAGATTTAATGTCTCAGTTATTTCATTGAAAAAAAAAAGTCATTTAAATGTAAAATTCAAGATGACAGATGAGAGAGTGGAGGATGTGATGAGCGATGGAGGTGCGTGCTGGTGTTGACAGACCACTGGTGGAGGACCGGGAGGTGCTGTGGGAGAAGCGGCACTACCTGCATGACCGACCGGAGGCTCTGCCCAAGGTGCTGCTGGCCGCGCACAGCTGGGACTGGGCGTGCCTGCGCGACTTGCACGCCATGCTGCACAGCTGGAGCCCCCTACCCCCTGTCAGTGCCCTGCAGCTGCTGCTACCCTGGTTTGTCCACTACTCTAGCTCTGCTTATCCCCTCCGTTAGTTGTCTGCCTTAGATGTTACACTGCTTACATCCATCAAGTGCCACTATGAATAAGGTTAGGAAGCTCACTAATACTAGTTTGGTGGCAAATTAAAATGTTTACAACCAGGTATAACTGGTGTTGTGCATGTTCCAGATTTTCTCCCTTTTGTAAGTAAGCAAAGATATATTTTGTTTATATTAAGTACTTATCTTTGTATGGTTTTTGTTTTATTAGTGTTATGTACTTTCAAAATAGTTAGGCCAATAGGTTTGGGTGCCAAATTTTTTCTGTGTGTTGGCTGTTTATGTGTTTACTGCTGGTTTCACTACAAACTGTGAGTGAAAGTAACATAAATACAATGTTTGTATTGAAAAAGAAAGGAAATTTTTAATGTGTTATTAGTTTGTGATTTGTCAGGCGTGCGAGTGATGCATAACAAAATTCCTATTGTGCCACGTACCCTTCCTCTATACTCGTGGCATTTAGCTGAACAGAAGAGATGCCGTGCGAGTTAGCTTCCCTTTGCCTAACACTGAGCATGGGAAAAAAAAAGGCTAAATACTTTAATTTGCTTGGTAATTGTGTCTAATTTTTACTTCTAATGTCACGTAAGTTATGAAAAATGATATTTCTGGCACATTTAAAGAAACACTTAATGAATGTCGAAAATATGTGAATCACATTACACTTCAAAGAAACATACTCTGGCAACAGACAACATTTCATACTATTTGTACAAACACAAGACCCTCAAACAAGAAAAATCCTTTGAAATTAAAATTCTAACTACCCCAAACATCTACCCAAAGCATAATATGTGCAATTGGTGTGCAAAAGATTGTAGTTTTAAGGACGAAGTATGGGAAAATTGTGAAATCATTACCATTAAAAAATTTATCTCTGCAGAAAGTCCATAATAATACCGCAGAACTGCGACCCTGGGAACTGGCTCACCACTACATCACCAAATACTGACAGACACCTGGCTTGAACATAAGATAACTCCTCTTCCACATTTCGAATTTTGCACCTCACCTTAGTTTGCCTCCTGGCCGCTAGATTCACTGTTTGCCAATCACCGCTCACCAGACTGCAGTGTGCCACCGCGCATCCGCATGGAAAATGTGTTTGTCTAACTTTTGTTTGTGTGTGTGTGTCTACGAGTATCAATCGAGTACTTGTACATTCTGTCTACCTTTTATAATGTAATCAGTAGCCTTGTGGCTTATTCCTGCCATAATACACATACTGTGTAACGGACAACAGGGCCAGTTTCAGAAGTGCTGCCACTTGTTCATTTACTCCAGTTCAGTGTTTTGCTCACAACATACTAGAGTGTCTTCACTCCACGCAAAGAAAATTAGGTCTACCTGATTTTAAAAGCACCGTTAAATTTTCATTTTACACACTCATGGTTCCCCAAAATTTGTCCGTACAACCAAATTGTCCATACAAACTGGTAACGCCCGAACTTAGACCGATTTGGCATCCCCTGCTCATGAAATTGTGTCCAAACAGCACATTTTTCTAACTGGGTACATGAAGTCATATTCACGTCTCTCTGATGGAAAAATTATGTGTTGTTATTAATGAGATGTAAATTTCTATATTAGGATAATGTATTTCTAATAAAGTGATACCCCAATTATGCAGAAAAGACTACTGAGTGAGCTAAAATGAATAAAAAAAGAGACTGAAATGTTACGCATATGCCTAACACAACAGCTGTGATACGGAACGTGTTTACACTTTTTGCAAGAAAATGAGACTATTTTTTATTCTTTTCATTGATGAAATATATCAGGACAGCCACTGATTCTGAACAGAAATCCTCTTACTGTAAATGCTAAGAATAAAATTACATACTATGAGTAG
>NQII01001246.1:0-58225 GCA_002778355.1 Clitarchus hookeri
TACTTGGAATATTTGCAGGTATCTTATCAGGAGTACATTTTGTTGTATTTTTGCGTAGTGGAACTGTGCAACACTTGCTGGTGTTCGTTAACACAGCAACTACATTAAAACTTCCAAATGCACACATAAACCACTAAGACATCTTCATGTAAACATCAGAGAACAGCATGTATAGTGACGTCACAGGCACATCAACGTGGTCAACATGGCGGTGTCAGTTTTTCCCGTGCAAAATAGTAGTTTGTTTTAAAATGTGTTCTTCTCTAGCTATACACACAAATGAAGAAAGAACCACAGCGTGAGTCTTCAAATGTATCATACTATCACGTGGTAGGAAGGAAAAAGTTAGAAAAATTGCTATTACCGGGTCTTTTCGTTTAAATTTGTTTGAGGTGTAACAGCATGTATATTGTATNAAAAAGTTAGAAAAATTGCTATTACCGGGTCTTTTCGTTTAAATTTGTTTGAGGTGTAACAGCATGTATATTGTATACTACATGCAATTTTGCCTCAACTTCAGAGATCATTGCTTTCAGTTTTGATTTTAGTATCAGTGTGTTGAGCCACTGAAAATGCATTTTATTTCATTCTTTTCTTGGTTATAGACAAACATTTTAAATATTTACTACCAAGCCAAAAACATTCGTAAAATAATTGTCCAAATAATTTNAGAAACTTGCCACTTTTATGGAAAATTCACACCCTCACAGTGTGACAACTTCCGGAAGAAATAAAAGCTGTGTAAAATAGTTGAGAATTTATCACTAAAATCTATTTATATTGCATCATAATTTGGAAGGCAGCATGCACGGTGCATATATGAGACAACAGATGCTGATTGAAAGAAGAACTGAAACTAAATAACACTAAAAAAATATTTATCAGTATCTTGGAAAATGTTTCCAAGTGGCTACACATGTAAATCTTGGAAGAGCGGGTGAAATATTTCTACACAAGAGTGGAGTAAAAAATTTTAAATAAAGACAGTACTGCACTTATGGGATGTAAACACACCAAAGTTACTGTCGCCCATCAGCTTCAACCAGGAAACGTTGGTAGGGTGATACTTCAAGGCTATCTGCACAAGCTGCGACAGAACTTCTCCCACGCCCCGGGTGTGGTACGAGTTGGCACTGAAACACACATGTTTCTGATTTGAAGATTGTACGAGTTCCTGAATTTTCCTACTCACCGTCAAACGCTTATGACAGATATTTCGTCTGCCTTGCAGGTGTTATGCAAAATAAAATACAATGAGGTTTGTAAATAATGTGGATTCTCTATCCATTGTTTCTCAGGGGACTGACAAAAAATTTTCATTACATGTGAACTTTCAATGAATGCGGCCTTGAAANCGCGGCCTTGAAACGCAGATAAGTAAAAAAAAAAATGGGACCACAGAATATGTTCCATGGATGCTGCCGACTTTCAATTCATCTGGGTTCGATACATAGAGGTTCCACTGCAATAATATAGCATGGCATCAATATATACTGACATTCAAATATAAGTCTCATTATGTTAAATAACTGTTGTGCCTACGATGTACTTTAATATTATACTTGTATATTACAAATTATGTATCTTTCAACTTTAATGTGATAATTCCAAAATGATTAGTAACACTGTCTTAACTAAATATGTAGTGAAATTTTATCAATGCAAAACCCCCAGAATGTGTTTAGAGTTATGGATGCTTGAACTTGTAACAGAAAGTGGTTTTTAACCCTGAAAGACTTCAATTACAGATCTCTGTACGTACATAATTAATAATAAAATGTAACTGTAAAAACAAAATAAACATGCACATAATTAAATGCTTTAATGTAAACAACCATTTGACCAAACAAACACTCNTAACTGTAAAAACAAAATAAACATGCACATAATTAAATGCTTTAATGTAAACAACCATTTGACCAAACAAACACTCCGCGCCATTAAAACACTCACACCCGAAACAAATTATCGACAAGCAGCTTCACAATTGGTAATACTGCAACAGTTTGATTGCATCTCATTCACCTATCCAATTTTTATACAGAAGGACTTCTAATGAACCAGCCCCAAATCAGAATCTATAATAATATGAATTTGTATCAGACTTTTGAATTGCTAGGCAACATTTGATGTTACGCTCTGAATACTCGATAGAAGTAGCAAAAAGCTAAAACATAACCAACTATAATACTAGCAGCAACTCACTTGCTGATAACGACTGGCCACAGGCCAATGTACTCGACGTTAAGCTCGAGAGACGGCTCATCCCGGAGCACGTTGTGGAGGCGTGCAAGCAGGGAGATGACCACGGCCAGAGTCGCCCCGTCTCTCAACCTGTTGAGGAACTGCAGCAGCGACGAGCGGCTCTGCACCGAGCCGAAGCTCGTGGGCGAGTCGCGCTGGATCACCGAGATGGCCCCAGAACTGGTGCGCTTCTGCTGCACGTTCGAGCCAAACGCTGGAAGAACTGCGGCCAACAGAACTTCCCTCACTCCCGTGTCACACGCATTCAGGGCTAATACAGAATATTAAAATTTAATTTCTCATAAATTAAATGTGTATGCGGGACAAGGNTGTCACACGCATTCAGGGCTAATACAGAATATTAAAATTTAATTTCTCATAAATTAAATGTGTATGCGGGACAAGGCACCGCGGGGAAGACCAAAGGATGGGTGTCTGAAGGAGTGTGGTACGGAGGAGAGAGGAGGACTGGGGCAGAGCGAGAATGAAGAGGCCCGTGCTGCAAACGGACCTGGCCGGTGACTGGAACCTGTTTCTGAGAAANGAGAGAGGAGGACTGGGGCAGAGCGAGAATGAAGAGGCCCGTGCTGCAAACGGACCTGGCCGGTGACTGGAACCTGTTTCTGAGAAATTTACAACTTTTTTAAGCATTCATTAAGAAAACTAACTAAAGAAACTTAACAAAAAGAACATTACTGTATGAAATGTGGTTAAAAAGAAACATGCATAACTTACTGTTCTGAAAATAGTCCACAACACGAGAAGCACAATTCTTTCTTTGCAAAGAAATTTCCATTGTTCATCAACTATATGAACATTTGTTGAACTCCGAATCTTTTTATTTTCTTAAGCATTCCAGTAATTAATTTTTTAAATGAAAGTAAAAATTATAGTTCTGGTTTTTGCTATTGTTTTGGCATACCGAATGTTCTCATGGCCCTAATAAATAACCACGTGTGGTAGCGAATATTCTGGGACTTGTTTGAGGATGTCACTAGTGAACATTCACTTTCATTGCACAACCCCCAAGATATCTCCTCAAAATCGGCACCTTATAATTACTAGCTTATCAGGTGAATATGCTACAAGAAATGTTAACACACATTAATTCCTGCCATGTTTTCTGAAACAGGTGTTACGAGGTAGTGCTTGCAAAAATATTGGTCTTTACTATAATGTCTACAATAGACTTCTTGTAAAATTATTTACAAATTATTCCAAATTTTAATTTTGTTAAAGTTACGTTACATCCACCGGTCACTCACCAAGATCCCAGGCATCTTTGGACACCTTCTTGTTGCCCTTGTACTTGGCAATGTCGACGCAGGCGTGCGCAATGGCGGCGGCCAGCTCAAAGTAGTTCCAGCGCTTGTCGAGGCTGATGAGGTACTCCCACTCGCCCAGATTGAGCAGGCAGATGGCACACTGCTCGCTGATCTCGACCCGCGGCAAGACGGAGTCTCCCGACTTGAGAGCCGACAGGCAGGCTTTACACTCTGCCACAAGACCCTGCCTGTCTGTAAAGCGAACACCACCATGCCAGGCTCTACACAAAGCCACCGTCTGTCACTGCATAACTCGTCTGCACTTGATTAAACTCTTTTGAAATCAACATTTGCAAAAAAAAATCCTTGCTTCTAAGTACACATGGTAATGTTTGTGGCAAATTGAGAATAACAGTTGTAGGTGTTGACACCTACTTTGGTGGTTTCCTCAAGTGGCTTGTACTTTGACGAAACATGGATACAGTTTAAAAGAGACAAAGGAGTAGGGCAAAATACTATAAAACACATAGGGACAACCAAAAAAACTGGTTCCCTTTAATTCAAATGCTGTCTTTGCTCTGGTATAATTCCAGCCCCTTTGTTTTGTCATGGATTACAGGAAAAAATTTGTGCCTAGTTTCAGCCAGCAACAATAATCCCTTGACTGGTTAAGTGTTTACACATCGCCTGGTATTCCCTGTGCATGGCTATGGCAGAGATGGTGAGGTCAGCTATATGACCTTGTAACATGGGTTTGATCCACGTGAAATATGGTTGGTGAGTGGTCAACGTCCCTCTCGCGCCATGGCGGCTTGATGAGCACGGCCAGTCTCGGAAGAGAATGCGAGTCGTGTAAAAGACCCAGAAAAGTTTGTTTTACGAGATAACTGGCCGTCCAGCTATGTTTACGACGATTACTATCCAATAGGCAAGGGATTGAGTCTACTGACACCCTGGGAGCTCTCCCATGATTGGCCTATATAAGCAGGGCAGTGTACCAGGGTCGGCATCAATCTGTTTGGTCCATCTGAAGATAGTCTAGTTGGTAGCTCTCCTCGGTACACCCAGAGTGTGGGCACAGTCGACTTGTCGCATGAGGAGTGACAGCCAATTGCGGGCTAGGGGATACCCAGTGATGGTCAGGATGATAGGACCTCCCAGGTTACAGGGCAAGTGCCAGTGAAGCATGGGAGTGGTGGCTAGGTCTCTTCTCTTACCTGAATAAAAATAACTAGTCTCACTGCACTCACTGTAATTTTATTGTAGTAGTTGTAATACATTTTTCCCGTCGTTTGGCAGGACACACCGACCATCCCGTAGGGTCTGCAAGGAACTGAAGCGAGTACGCGAGTGAGTGAAGAGATTTGGGCGGTTCTTAACATTGAGGTGAAGGGACGTGAGTATGGAGCAGTGCTGGAATGCAAGGGGGGAAACAGGAGATCCCCGAGAAAACCAGCCAACCAGCGGCATTGTCTGGCACGATTCCAACTTGCGAAAATCCGGAGTGAACCAGCCGGGGATTGAACCCGGTTCGCCTCGGTGGGAGGCGAGCAGTCTAACCACTCAGCCACCATGGCCCCTGAAGCGAGTACATCTCTAGTCGAATGCCAGAGAGAGAAGAGCTAGCTCCAACTAGAGGTGCGCTTACGTCGAGGAACAGCAGCGCATGCAGGTAAGGCAACTTCTGTTACATCAGTGTGTGCAAGCCAGTTTCCACCCTTCATAGCCTCTGGGGGACGATTACCCTGGAGCTGTACCACTTTGCCATCACTACCTAGATCTTGAGACCACTCTGGAGCAACTTGCGTGGAGAGATTCCCTGATCCTGGTAGACCGCCCAGGGGAGTCCCTCACTGATGGAAGGTATCGCAACAGCCAACTTCCCAGCAATCAGAACGATCCAAAGGAATGCGGGGAGGCCAGGAGGAGGAGGGGGGGGTGACCATTAGGGTACTGCAGTGTAACTGAGTACAAGGTCGCCTGCTGGCCCAATCCCCAGCAGCATTCTACTAGAGACAGAAGATCTAAAATTAAACAAGTGAGACAAGAGGTCTGGCGCCTCTTACTCCCTCTCACTTAGCCTCCATCTCCCCCTTGCTACCAGTCTCTCATTATCTCACCCCTTCAGCCAGCAGCAGTAGTTTTTTATTACATGTCTCTACTTCTTTTATCCTATCACAGCTCACATGTCAGCCATATTTCTGTTGGAAAATTGCTTTTAAAAAAGTTACGGATGTAATAAAAAAAATCATTAAAAATTGCACACAAAATTTACCCCTTNTTGGAAAATTGCTTTTAAAAAAGTTACGGATGTAATAAAAAAAATCATTAAAAATTGCACACAAAATTTACCCCTTATATCTTATGCACCCCATGTTTTAAACACAAAGAATGGTAATAAATTGTGCGTAAAAATACGCAGATAAATACACTTTATGTTTATTTTACTCACTTCTCTATAAAAACCCTCTTTTATGAAAAAAAAACACAAAAATTCAGTTCCTTGAATTTTACTGTAATGTGATGATTCTCCGACATGTATGAAGGTGGAGTTGGGGGGAGGAAGGGATAGAATTGGGCAGCTCTTAACACCAAGGTCTTGAGTCAATGAGGGTGAAGTGAGGTGAGTATGGAGCAGCGCNGGGATAGAATTGGGCAGCTCTTAACACCAAGGTCTTGAGTCAATGAGGGTGAAGTGAGGTGAGTATGGAGCAGCGCAGTAATGCAAGGGTGGTAGAAACGGGAGATCCCACATGCAGAAATCCGGGAGCAAGCCTGCCTGGAATGGAACCGAGTTTGCTCAGGTGAGAAGTGTGACCACTACACCATGTGTAACGGGAGGGCAGAGCAGAGGCACTCACTGATCTTGGGGCAGGGCCATTCCACCAGCAGCTGGGTGACCTTGATGAGGAGGCACTCCCACCCCAGCAGCTTGCTCAGCTTGTAGAGCACGCTAGTCGACACCGTGCCCGCATCTTTGACGTGAGCGTCCACCTTGCCCAGCATCGCCAGCGCTGTGTCGAAGTCCTGCACCCAGTACCACCGCACCTCGTATAGTTGCACGTGTTCACTCAAGACGAGGGACACAATGTCATCTACCCGTGGCCCCAAACACCGACTACCACATTATGGTTCATTTCATATAAGAAGGCCACATTCTGACAGTCAGTGAGTGGCAACGTAACGTATTGAAAACAAACAACGCGCCATTTACAAAATCCTATATCAGCTGATGCACGAACGAACAGAAATTAATATTACGTTGGCTATTCTGAGACCAGTGCCGGCGCACATCAGACAAGCAGAAAATACGCGGATAAGAAAGAGTTCGTAGATTAATTAATACATTTTATTTTAAGTGGTCATAAAACAGCAGTTTTTAGTTTCAGAAACAAAACTTCGTGATAAAATAGTAATGTATAGGTGCGACTTGACGGACCAGCTGATGGCGCAAGGATACGTAGTCAGATGTAAACAGTGGCGCTACTTTCGCAGACCTGTCAGAAAGTGGCCTCCTTATATGGTACAGAATATACCGGCAGAACTGACAAAATGATGTGGTCAGGGACATGGATGTTTCTTTACGTACAGTTTTCCAACATAATACAGAAAATCAAAGAAACAGCAATCCTAGATCACGTGTTTTACTAACTTTCTGAATTGTGAGCAAACATTTTGCCAGCAAGATGCATTATTGTCAAGCTATTTCTTACGCTGTGAATGTGCACATTACAGTGCAGCATAAGATATCACGCTAAATGAATGTATCATTCTGCAAAATACTTGCTCACAAAATAAGCAGAACCTGTCTAGTGTCTTGATTTTCCTATATTGGCTTTCAGAAACCTGTAAACTTCAATTACTGTTTTACGTATCACACCCTCTTAACTAGGTTGTAATATGTATTATAACTTAGTCAAAGGAAGAAAGAAAACTAACATTTTTCGAAATACATATTTATATAGTGTTTAAAATTAGTACAAAGGAACCCTATTATAATTTTTTTGCTTAATAAGTTGCCTTCTCTTGGTCCAAAAACATGTTTTTCAATACAAAATTACGCTCTTATAAAGTTTTCCTTTATTTAAGGCTGACAATTCTTCGTTTCCTTGAGAAATGTTATAACAGGGCTCTACTGTATCCAATAAGCCTTGGTTGGTTTGGCAATATATTTTCTTTCTACTGCTACAAATTAGCCCAAATTTCCAACCCAATGAAATGACTTAGCATAAATTAACCATACATACACGCCCCACAGCACTATTAGTTATTATCAATACTTTAAAAATTACTATTCAAAAAACATTTAGGGCCACTGTGTTAAACTTAATCTCCACATTAATATAACGATAGCTTCAACGTGGACTTTTATTTTAAAGTAATTTTGCACTCTCTTCGTTAAATTACAAAAGGGTGTATTCATTCAGTTTAGTTGTAGCTGTTGGCGCAACTTTATATAACACACATTCTTATTGGTTAGTAGATCATGTTCTGTATGACATGCGCCAAAAAAATGTTTTTCTTATGTTGTGGTAGTTTAGGTTATGGTAATGAAGCTGTCAAGGTGTATTAATTTTATCCCTGCGGNAAATGTTTTTCTTATGTTGTGGTAGTTTAGGTTATGGTAATGAAGCTGTCAAGGTGTATTAATTTTATCCCTGCGGAAGAAAATTTGCTGGGTGATTAATCAGCCCAAAATAAAATTGAAAACAAGCAAACAGATGCTAACAAGGCATGAGAAAAGTAAAGCCTGGGATGAAGTGAGTTAACAGATTTTGAGTTCTACAAAATGTGGTATGAATTTACTATAAAATGCAACAATTCCTAAAAAAAATTTTTCCACCTCTCAAATTTTGTGGTGGTGGAAAATTTATAACAGCCAACCATAACATTGAAAATTTACTTCTTTCATGTAAGTATGAAACAAATTATTTTGGTAATTTGTAATATTCATTATAACTTTCATTCAGTTACTGCAAAAGTTCTGTTGGTCTAATCCTAATAAATATTATTTACACTCAAAACTTTACTCAAAACCTTTCATTAAACTCATTAATGACAACTTTGGGTGAAAATTAGTTGACGAGGACTTTAAAGTCAACATTAATATTAACAGGACCTGTAAAATACACTAATGGATGGATCACACATAAAGTTCTCGTTAAGGTCTAACAAGAAGATTAACACAAAGATGTAAAAGTGACCCTTAACTTTCCAATGGGAAAAATTATCTTAAATTTAATATTTCCATATACATACCGACTTTTCACATCACATATCCAGGGTAAAGGCTTATGATTCTTTCATTGCAGACGGCAAAAAGAATACTCTGTAACAGTAGCACTACAAAAAGATAATAAAAATATACAAGTAGGCTGCCAGGCTACTAAAAATATACAAAAGGACAGGAATTCAAGTACCCACAGTCTAGTACTTGTCGACAGGTACACAAACAAAGGATCACACATTTTTCACACTACATGATTGCGATGTTTCGCCACCGAAGAAGACACCTATCTTTGTCCGGCCAGCTAATGTTGCCAGGGTAGTCAGGGCCCTTAACGCCACACCAGCTTACATTCCAACCAGAGCACCCACTCGCCCATCGCTTGCCTGCGCACCATCCGAAAATCAACGCACAATTATTGACGTGGCCACAGCCAACAACTCAGGCACCAGGAAAAACCCCGTTCAAGCGACGACCACGGCTTCACCGTCGTCCAGCGAGAGGAAGTACCTCGGACATATCCTCCGACAGCAAATCCCACTAAGGGTAAGTGAGGAGGCGACAGCATGCAAATCAATCTTGCCAACAAGAAAAATTCATCACTGTAAAAGTTGTAGATGGTAAGTGAGAGGAAGAGTACCTTCAAGGCTGACAGCTCGCGGGACTTGGCCAGCAGAACGTAGACAAAGTCCTGCAGGAAGCCTCGGGGCAGACTCATTACCACACTCTGCAGCGGGATTGGCAGTTCCCACTGAAACACTCACCAGCGTTAACACAGCGTGGGACATGAATCAATGTTACACACTGTGATTAAAGGTACAAGTTTCTGGCACCCATTATACAAAATCCAAGGAAGGGCAATCCCAGAAAGCAACTCCTGCCAACATTGTGAACAAATATTTNCTGGCACCCATTATACAAAATCCAAGGAAGGGCAATCCCAGAAAGCAACTCCTGCCAACATTGTGAACAAATATTATGCTAGATTGATATGTTCCGGTCGAGCTATTTCTTATGCCGTAAATTGTACATTTATTTGCGGCACAAGATATGCTAAGAGAATGCATTACTCCGGTAAAATATTTGTTTATAAATTTTGCATAAACTATTTCTTAGGATTGTCCTTTCATAGTTTATCAATACTGACTTTCAAAGTTCTGTAGACTGCAGTAACAAGTTTAAAGGTTGTCCATGGTAAAAGGAGCACTTTCGAAAGCCCTGCTTAAGATCTACTTGTATGTGCATAGTGTATTCTTCCTCCATATGTAAAATTAACATTGCAGTGAGCCCCTTATCACTTTATTCATGTGCTGGCCAAATAAAACTGTAAAATTATTATAANCTGGCACCCATTATACAAAATCCAAGGAAGGGCAATCCCAGAAAGCAACTCCTGCCAACATTGTGAACAAATATTTTGCTAGATTGATATGTTCCGGTCGAGCTATTTCTTATGCCGTAAATTGTACATTTATTTGCGGCCCAAGATATGCTAAGAGAATGCATGACTCCGGTAAAATATTTGTTTATAAATTTTGCATAAACTATTTCTTAGGATTGTCCTTTCATAGTTTATCAATACTGACTTTCAAAGTTCTGTAGACTGCAGTAACAAGTTTAAAGGTTGTCCGTGGTAAACTGAGCACTTTTGAAAGCTCTGCTTAAGATCTACTTGTATGTGCATAGTGTATTCTTCCACCATACGTAAAATTAACATTGCAGTGAGCCCCTTATCACTTTATTCATGTGCTGGCCAAATAAAACTGTAAAATTATTATAAAAAGTAAATATTTTAAATTTTTTCTGACTCATACATTCAAGTGCATTAAAAACCCGTAAATCATTTATATAATTCTAGAATTTATAAATGTTTACCAGACAGATTTAATTCAACATTAAAACATGGAACTACTTTCTCTTTGTCATTACCAACTTTACAAGTACATCCACTCAATGAGCTCGTTAATATGCATGCAGGGCCAATTATATTTTTCAAAAGTTGATTTATAAAAGGTTCTATTAAACATGAACAGACCATAGCATTAACTAGAGCTGTGCCAATTCAAAGCAGCAAGTGCCAATATTGCAGGTTTTTTGCTGTATCGGAGCACCGGTTGATATCCGATACAGCTTGTAACATTGCACCGTCTGGGATCGACATTGGAAGTTACAGCTCAGTTAGTTCAATCGGTAGAAACATGAAACTTTAAAGGCGCCAAAACAACAATAAATTAAAGTCAAGTTTCTGTTTATTACTTCGTACTTTAATTTGTCATTTAATTAAAACAGTTCTCGTACAATCGTCAGGTATGCAGAGTCACGAACAGCTTCACAGACAAACAAACAGAGAGCAGCGCCACACTAGTTTATTGTTTATTTACGTCTTGAAAACTTGCATTGCAAGAAGGAAATACAGAGGCAGCGACCTCCCACACAGACGGAGAAATAAATGAGTAGGATAAAGTTTGTCGGCGTGGGGATTATTTGCCACGCCCGACGCGGCCTCGGCGAGTGCTGGTTGTCTACTGCTTGCCGGTGATAGACACACGGAGTATTTGTTGCTGCGTGCCTATCCCCACTCCTCGCCCCAAATAAGGGCATGGCATGGGCCAGCATCCCTTTCCCCACGCCAGTTGAACTGCGTAGCAATCTGAACTGCATCGTCGGTAATAAATAATCACCCTTCTAGAACAAAAACTGTGTACTGCAGTCCGGAAATCTTCTATCTTCTAATGCTGACGCGCAACAAAACCTACGATTTCGAAAAGCAAACGTATACCCGATAAACGAACTCCCACTGCTTTAATTTCAAATCCCGATAAAATATTACGCAGCTTTGCAAAACGTAAGAAATTTAGCCAAGTATCCCGATAATTAATATATTGCGTCGTTACAAGCTGCATAAAAAATTGTTGATACAAATTACATATTTACTAGCAATGGAGTTAGCACATTTCACACCACTTCTAAGTGTCAAGAAATGGGGTGCAACTCTTACATGAGGTGTGGCTCTTATGAGAGTTTTCCAGTTTATGTGTTGAAATTATATTTTTCTGTTTTGTTGTGTGGTTCAGTATACTAAATTTATTATGAAAGTTAATTGCATCTGCAAAGGACCGAGCGACCTGTGATAGTCGCATCTGCAGATCGGTGCGTCTGCAAAATTTGTGGATCAGCAGAGCACACAATGTTCTTCAAAATAGGGTCGCAACCCTTATTTCTGTCACAACGTATTTTACTGATGGTGACAAGACGTTACACAGATAGTAGAACTTTGTTCACTAGCTCGTTATCCAGAGGGACCAGTTTGATTGTAAATGCTTCTTGCACAATAGCAATTGCGTGGTCTTTTGGCTCCAATTTCAAGAGGGTGTACCACCCTTGGGACGGACATAAGATGGTATGTTGAATAAATGTTTTCCCCTTATTTTGTCATGAAGAATACATACTTAACTACTATACAACCGCTCCACGACAGAAAATGATAAAAACATAAAATAGCAGTGGACAACACACTCGAAAGTAAAATGTTAGACACTGAAAAAAACCTTAAAAATGGGAGCAAGTGTACAAAAATTCCATCCATCCATCAACCCATCCATCTGCCGGAATGCATTTTGTGAAGAAAGAAAGCTTACCTTGTTGTTTATTCTCCACTGCACTTTCATGGGGTTTGCAGCACATATTTTCTTCAAAAGCATCTCAATTTCTTCGGTATCAAAGCTCAGGATGAGTTTCTGCTCAAGACTGCCACTCTCCAATTGCTGGTTCCCTGAAAAGTGTTTCTTTATCAGTTAAGAAACTTAAACTGGACGTATCAGTTCAGGACAAGAAAACATGGGATGTAGTCAACACAATATTTGTCTTCCTTACAAGAATTAGCAAGAGTCTATGTTGTAATACACTTTAGCTTTAAGACATTTCTGAAAGGACTAAAAATTTGGGCTTATTAACCAGGTAAATTTCTTAAGAGGGTTAAATTACTATGGTGTTTATAGACCAGGTGTGCCTGCCTGCAGCTATTTTGCACATTCGAGGCCTCTAAACATTTGAGCTGTAAGGCCATCTCTTCCTCACTCACCACTTGTCTCATCACCTCTACGCACAAGGCTCTCAATTGACGTGCAGTCTTTCCATCTGCGACTCTCATCAACGTGACTTCAAGCTAGATTGTTATCACATGGAAGATAAACGTATGATGCATATCTACATACAACTCTGAAGTTCCTGTACAGAACATTTAGCAACTAAAACTGATCCTGAAAACACCTGTTTCAGCCATTTTCATGCCCAAAAAAATTACTCTTGTAGGTGAAATGAGAACTTGAAACTTGTCTTTGGACATGAACTGTTTCTTAAATGCTCTTCTGGTTCAGAATCCACTGGAAAATAATGTGTTTTAAATGAAACCTCTGCAACACACTTCCTGCATCAGCTACGCAGATCTCTTAACATCTAATGCAGAAGACAAGATTTCTTTAAAAAATTTAATGTAAGTCAAACACCTACTGCCTACCTGGAGCTTTTCCGTGTTTGAGGCAGAGAAGCGCGGGAGCGAAAAGGGTGACATTGCCAAACGCATCAAGAGTGCTTTTGCCATTAAGCGCAAGGCTCTGAACTGGCGTGCAGTGTTCTCGTCGTGCTGCGTGCACCTATGGGACTTTCAGCGGTGACACTATTATTTTATTGGTGGAAAGTCTGTAAGAAGGTTCAATGCAGGGCCCTTGAGTAGTTTTATATGTATATGATGCATATATTTTGAGATACAGTTCTTTGAAAAAGAAGTTTTTGGCAGTTTTGGAGTACTCTGAAATGGTGTTTCTAACGTGCACGACATTTTGAAAGCACTCAACAGCCCTTGTCTGAAGTGAGTGTTCCTTTGGTAGATTAGCACATTGAACACACATTCAATAGTTTTGTGGAAAAATGTGTATTTCAAACACTCTTCAACGCAGTTCAAGCACCAGGTGGGTGGGAATTCTGTTTCTAGGGGCACTGAGTAATTTAAGATTCATCCTGCAAGAAAGTTATTTCCACTACACACGCTCACCCTGCAATAAATCCTCTGGGACATCCCAGTCAGATGCAAGGAGCAGCTGAGGAATGTCGCCATCTTGAACCATGGCAGTCTTCTTGGAGAACGTTTCAAGCTCTTCCGCCACGAACAAACTTCTCAGATCTGGCGTAGATAACACCCGCTCCGCCAGTCCCGGGTACACATCAAACTCCACCAGGTCGATCAGGAAAAGCTTGACTCTCTGCTTCTCAGTTTCATTGGCGGCCAACAACACAGGTTTAAGAGCCTGCACACAACCACATATGTAAAAACTTTTTTGTTAGTTAATATTAGGTTTTACTATTACAATGTTCTGCGTGTTGTCTGCTTACTAAGGATAAAGCTAGCACAATAAGATAATGCCAAGACAAGTTGTAACATCGCAAATTTTAAGGGGTTATGTTTAACATCAGTCATAGATATTTTAATTATATATAATTACAGAGTACAGTGAAACCTTTATTATTCGATTTTCATGGGACCTACTAAAAAAAACTCAGTATGCGGGAAAACTCAACATGTGGACCACTCTCCTCCTCAAAAAAAAAAAATTTATTTTCATTCTTAGGTATAAAGAGTTGATTGCCTGTAATGAACAGTGGGCATAACTTAAATACTGGATGAAAAAAACATATCTCAATCATTCAATATAAGTATTGTACTACAAAATACTGAAATGCACTTAATGCATCATTCACCAATGCTAAAGCCTCATTTACAGTTGTGTCCAGTGTTTCGCAAGAAGAGAAGAATACCTTTTAAATATTTTATATTCCTGGCATTTATTTTCAAAATTTCCTTAAGATTGGCAAGCACATTATAAAAATATTGTAGCTAGATTAACACAAAAAATAATTAACGACTGTATACAAGCAAATAACTACCTGCATTCTTGCACTTTTAATTAAAAATGGAATGAAAATTACATTATAATTTATATATTTTCAAAACACTTAATTATTTCTTCTTGAAGAAGTCTTTAATTGAAAACTGCTTTGTCTCAGTATTATATTTCATACGGTGCAATGAAGCCTCCATTTTAAAAATGTTTGCCTGGTAAGAACATGTATCCTTGGGTTGCTCAAATTTATTCTTTTTCTGCGTAAATCAGACCCACCACGAACGTAGTCGGATACATATCTAAGCCTCAGCCTCTGGTGCTCCTCTAGTGTACTGTAGCGCTGAGCGATGCTGCTCATTTCGCCTCTGTACCGTTCCTATTCAGAAGCGAGACAAGCCCTTGCCGCCTACGAGGCCGGCAATCCGCACGACGCCACGCTCCAGTCTGAGTGGGTGGACCCACCCCCTCCCTGGCCAGCAGACACCGAACGCGCGCACTGTCCGCGCATGAGGGAAGGCTTCCCCTCCATGCGGCCTGCTCCAGCCACCCCTCGCTCATCACATCTCTCGAGGGTATTTATTCCTTTGCACGCCCTCCAGACAGGGCAGTTCTGACCGGAGCATCTTCTGCAACTCTCACTATCTCGCCACGCTTGCCTTCAGCAGTAGCAGTTCGACTTAGAGCATAGCGTTTCTATTGTCAGAACTTGTGTTTCTCAACACACCAGACGGGAACTCTTGTTGCAGAATTTTCTCTTTGCGTTCAGCATTAGCCACATGCCTTGTCCATGCCAAGCGTAGTAGTACTGGGGTCGCTCTCACCCTAACTTCAATTGATATCTCGGCCACCCTGCAGCAAACAGCTTGGCAAACTTGGTCCCCGTACATTACACGTTAGCGGACACAGGTTAGAGATATAAGTCTTGTAAATTCCTACTGACACATTAAAACATATATCTATCTAGCAGTTAACATCTTTTTGGTCCGACCATTCTCTTTCACTTTACGCCTCCCTTACCCGCTTTGCCTCCTGTGTGCATATCCACAGAACTACTTCCAGGTGCACCTCTTGTCAATGTTTGGTGTCTAGTGCTGGCTGGTCACGCNTCACGCCACTTTCTAGCACCACTTAGACAAGAGGGAGAGAACAGAGAACCTTCCTCTGAGGTTTGAGGAGAACAAACACCTTAAGACATTACGACTCTCAGGCTACAAACTGATCACGCCGCTTACCGAGAGCCGTAGGGTCCTTACGTGGGGAACGCTGTGAACACAGAGGGGCAGTTGAGGTCTGTAGCTGGTGACACCGCTCACTCAACTTCTCACCATGGGGAATCAGGAGGGAGGAGGGGCCCTCTCCCCAAGTCGCTATAGGCACGACACGCTAACGCGCCGATCAAGCGATAGGACTCCAGTAGGGGTTTACCTAAGGCATCGGCCCCAGGAAGAGGGAAGAGTAGATTCCTTCCTAGGCGGACCACACCAGAACCTGCCCTCCCCGCACTGCTACGTAATATTAAACCACATTTACGGTCGTGCCTGCGCCTCCAGGATACCCACTGCATCCGCTAAATCATAATTCCCTATTCTTCTTTTGATTTTTGTCTTCTGAACATAACGTAACAACACTTGACAGAGCATAGCTGTGTTCCCACAGCTATTTTCTAAATGCCCCATCACCGAGCAGGCTGGAGAAAGGCTGACAAGATCGCAAGGGCCCAGACTACACGAACTGGTGAACCAGAGCCTAACACCCCCTCGTGTGTCCCAGCACACTCCTGGAACTCTGTGCCTGCCACCCCAGCATCTAGACACACCTGGTATAACGTACCTTGACCACTGTCATCTCTTCCGCCTACTTCCCCAAAACTGGCCTTATCAGCCTTCTAGCAGCCTATTGGGGATCCCGTAGTACGGCTGCTCTCACTAAACGCCACTTGTCCGGCTTTTTGGAGAACGTCCCCATCAGAACCCATTCGAGGACAGCCCTCCACCCGGCTCCACCTACCGCGGTTCGCAAAGTTATTGAGCTGCCAACCCAGACTGCAGGACCCCGCAAATAAGAATGTAAAATCCTCGTTAAGGAGACTCCGTTTCCCTGGTCTCTTGGTCTCTAGAGGGATATTGGGCCTGTACACCTACCTTAATTTTTCCACGTTGCGTGTATTAGGCGTGAGTATTACAAAAAAATATATTGAAAATAATATATCAATTTTCGATACATTGGAATCTGTTATTTTATGTATTTAAATGGTTTGCCAAATGTGAAATAGTTTGGAATATTACATATTGAGGACACGAGGCATTGCAGAAAGATGTGGCGACTGTTTTTGGTGCGTATTGCCAAAGTAAACGTAGTAATTTTAAATTCAATTTTTGTATTCAAATAAAAAGCGTATTAAAAGAGCTTTTAAAAATATTTATTTCCAATATCTTGAAAATATATTGATTTTTGATAAAATATAGTTAATATATATTGATGATTTATGTAGGTATATTGTTGATATAATATTGTCATTTATATATGTTTTTTCAACATGCTTGTGTGGTTGGGAGTCTATGTTTCAAAGATTTAGCAATATTCTCCAATGTGTTAATAGTAATGGCATTATTCCCAACAGGAAAAGGAAGATGGCTACAAGGTACCGGTCAGTTTACCTGGGAACTCCTTCCTCAACCGGTAAGCAATGTATCAGCATAATCATTTTTGTAGCACAGCACAAACCTAATATAAGTACCACTAAAATTTTTGTTAGTGTTTTAAATGCATATTAATGATAAGTTATTTTTGTATGTACACATGGTTTGTTGATTTTTTTATACTGTATATCAATTTTATTTACATGTTTACAATTTTTTTTTTCTGTGAAAAGAGTTTACGCAGACTAGACTCCAATACCTACGTCTGCACCTGCAATTTGCTCTTTGTTATTGGTCATGTGTCTTTTGTGAGATGTTTAGTTACTTGACTGGGCCAATCATAATTAGGTTTGTACGGTAATGAACATCTGTGATTCGCAGGCAGATACATAGCGAGTAAAGCCATCCAATTGCAGAAGTGGATTTAAGTTAAAGTGTTTTGAAGTACAACCAGAGTGGGATTCTTTTACGAAAGTTGGATGTCTCTTCCTATTTACAGCCTTCCACGATAGCCAAGCACAAGAATACACGTCCATGTATGACAAACCTTCAAATACGTGGTGGAAAATAAACAATATATTGTGCAGTTCTGCAAAACAAGGTTACAATCATTCTGACTACAAATCACACCAGCACCGACTCCTACAACAGAAGCACTTGAAATGTACTCAAAATAATAGAGAACCAGGTTCAGTAATTAGCTACACAAAATGAAGACGTATTATAAACATTGTAACAGACTTGCTTTTGTAAGTTATTGGGTTGAAAATGGTACCTTTGCAGCATCACGAAACAGTGATTTGTAACTGTGATGTAACTGACGTCCAGATGAATCTGTTTGTCTCGTAAACTATATCTACCGCGCACACCAAACTGAGTTTAGTCTATGCACAAAACACTACAAAGTTTAACTGTGGTAATGGAGCAGATGTGTACTGGTTTTGGCTCGAAATCAGGACTAATCCATGTGTGGTGTTCGGAGTGGGGAGAGGCGGGTTTCTCAGCTGCTTCCACTTAACCTGCCAATACTCTATCCACATCTGCTGCATAACCATCGTCGAACATCTCTTTGCACGTCCCCTTGTGGCTGAGGGGTGTCCGCACTGCGGTGTCTCCCAGCGTAACGCAAACTCAACGTACTCTGCTCTTCACGTGTCCACTGTAGTCACCCTGAGTCACTAACTGAAGGGACTCGATAAAGCTACGAGCACAAGGGAATGACAAAACAGCAGATACTTGGGAAGGAATGAAAGAAAGAACGAGGAACAGTTGCACCATACAGCAAGTCTTTGATTACTGGACAGGTTACATTCCTGAAAAGTGTCCATTAAGTAATAGATCATTATCACCAAACCTCTCACATTATCTCACATGAAAACNGGTTACATTCCTGAAAAGTGTCCATTAAGTAATAGATCATTATCACCAAACCTCTCACATTATCTCACATGAAAACCCATGCATCATATAAGTTCAAAACCGGCTGTGTCATCCACTTTTAGCTTATAGGCATGCTTTTAAGAATCACACACTTGTTTATATGCAACATACCAAGAAATTTTCTGTCCCCTGTCACTCACTCATTGTAATGCAAAAACATCTGCAATAACGAGTTTAGTGTACTTTTGTACAAATTAAATGCAGCAAATTATGTTGTGTCCATTGCACAAGTGTCTGTTAATTGAGTACTACCGTACTTGCATCCATCACTGAGTAAATATATTTCAGTAAATGGAATCAATTAAAAATGTTTGCATAAATTGTGATTATTTAAGTACCTTTATTTTCCACATGAGTTTTGGAAGAGAGGTTGTAATTATTTTTGTGCATTGTTCTATTTGCTTTTTTGTTGGCAGCAGAGTAAATCTGCCACTAGCATTGGTGTGGCATTAGTGAGCCACAACAGTTGTTAACACCACAATGCCTGCCAACCAACGCCATCACTAAATAAATATATATTATTGGTTGGGAGCAAAGACATAAATATTTCTCCCCTCTCTAAACATCTTTCACTTCGAAGTTGTTCATACTTGGCATAAAAAATGCCACAGCACCATATCAATATCTATTAACACATTCAGTGAATACAAATGAAACAGTCAGGTCATCGTATTCTAAAAAGTGAATCTTTTTTTTTTAACATGTATACATGCAATTGAGACACTAAATATTGTTGTTATAAAAAGTAGACAGAATACACAAGTACTCACAGGGTGGTACTCGTGGATAGATACACACAAAAGTTGGACGAACACATTTCAAATGTGGATGCATGGTCGTGATGTTTTGCTCGCTAGGCCTGATGAAGCTGGTCAAGCCAGCAAAACGTTGGGACCGCACATCCACATGGAAAATGTGTTCGTCCAACTTTTGTATGCNATGAAGCTGGTCAAGCCAGCAAAACGTTGGGACCGCACATCCACATGGAAAATGTGTTCGTCCAACTTTTGTATGCTTCTGTCCACGAGTACCACCCTGTGAGTACTTGCGTATTGTGTCTCCTTTTTACAACAACATTCCCATCAAATCATAAATAATGTTGTGATGAGACAAAAACAGAAATTCTTTAAAAACTGAAAAAAATATTCAATTTCCAGCAAGCGATATAATAATACAGCACTGCATTTATTGGGAGGGAGGGGGGAAGGTCTCCCACATTTTAGTTACTGGGGGGATGTGCCCCTTGATCTATTGCCTACTGAAGGCCGTGGTGCTGACAGCTCAATGCGAGTGCTCATGTTGGCGCAGCGTGGGGAAGNTACTGGGGGGATGTGCCCCTTGATCTATTGCCTACTGAAGGCCGTGGTGCTGACAGCTCAATGCGAGTGCTCATGTTGGCGCAGCGTGGGGAAGGTGTCCGGCTACGAGAGCGACTCGACACTGGTGTTCAAGCGGCGGGACGAGAACCTGCAGAACCAGCTAAGCCCCGCGGAGCAGAAGATAGCATACAAGACCATCCAGAAAGGAGGAGAAGTGCCGCTGCACGGACTGCGTAAGCCCGCTCCAGAGAGGCCGAAAGGTGAGCCTGACGTTACAGTTACGCCAGTTAATACATTTTCTCAACCACCACCAGCTATTAAATCTTGAATTTTAGGCATACAAATGGTTTATTATATTTTTTTATGAATAATACTTTTTACAAATAAAACTAATGTACAGACAAAGTAATGAGAGCTGGAAATAATTCTATTTCTTTAGCTATAAACCAGGAGTATCAGTTCATGTGATGAAACTTTACTGAGTTCAACCGATTTGAATAGAGGCCTAATTTAATCAATTTAGCTCATAGCCTTTTTGAAAAAAATACTAGTAGTTTCATTATGTGATATTACTAGACTACAAGTGCAGCACTGAATTGTTGATGGTTATTTTTAATGTATATATATATGTTAAACCAAAAACCAGTTCTTCTTTATGGCAGGGAAAGTTTTGTTTTGAAATACATATATTGAGTGTTACGTATACCGCAAGTACTTTCTTTACACCTGTCCGCATGCAACTCTGTAACATGTCTATGTCCACAGATAAGATACAATAAGGCTACTGTGCCCATTACAGAAAGTTTGTACATTTAATCTTACCAACAAAAAAACACATTTTNATAAGATACAATAAGGCTACTGTGCCCATTACAGAAAGTTTGTACATTTAATCTTACCAACAAAAAAACACATTTCGTAGCGACAAATAATGATCAAAGAATGTTAGGATGCATCTGGGTACTGAAAACTTATTTATTTTTCTACATGAGATNGTAGCGACAAATAATGATCAAAGAATGTTAGGATGCATCTGGGTACTGAAAACTTATTTATTTTTCTACATGAGGTAGAAAGGGGAAAGTGTGTTTGAAGAGTAAAAGGTTTTGGTTTCACTCATTTTACATACTGGTAGGTTTCGACATATATTTTTGTGAAACCCAGACACCCACAGTCCCAAGAGGTCTTCATTGTAAACACAACTGTTANTAGGTTTCGACATATATTTTTGTGAAACCCAGACACCCACAGTCCCAAGAGGTCTTCATTGTAAACACAACTGTTAACAGATAAAATTTACTCTCGAGAATAGTTTTGAAACATAATGAATTCAACACTTCAGTGAAATTATCTACTACAATCAATAACTCGTAAGACTAGGCGCCTATTCTCATTCAGNTAATGAATTCAACACTTCAGTGAAATTATCTACTACAATCAATAACTCGTAAGACTAGGCGCCTATTCTCATTCAGCATTTGTGTAACCATGTGTTGCATTATGCAGCAGGTATTCCCTGAATAAACTTCTATCATGAAGGTTCAACATTAGCTTATGGATGATAGACAGCATGAGTTTTCGTATGGAGACAAAGGTATATTGAGTGTGACGCCACTTCGGCTTCTGAAATGGATTTGTCAGTTCTCCCCCTAGGAGCTAGGCGGCTGTGTGCTCCATTAACGGGGCTTTAATTAAGGCTTGTCCCTCCCTGACAGCACGCCTTGTCTGGACAAGTGCGGCCTTAGACGCCTTCTGCCTCCCAGCACGGTCACCAGGCATGGGTAGTGAGTGATATGTACTGAGGGTACCTAGGCTAAGGGGTGTGTCTGGAACCTGTAGGCTCAGGCACGTCTAAATGTAGTTCAATGTATTCGGTAGTAGATGGGAACTCTAATCTGGCGTGGTCTTCCCAGTGGCCCGGCAATGATCCCTGGTGCCGATGCCGTAGGCATTTGTCTCCGTTTACCTTCCCGTCGACAAGCATTAAGAGGGAGGGTGGGGGCGACACAATCGCTCAAATCTTACTGTCAGGTTGAGGGTTGGTAACTACACACAATCTCAGAGGGGAGTACTGTCGTGACCTTCTCGAGGAGCTAGTCCACTGTCAGCCTGCAGTGAGAGGGGCGATACGATCGCTCAAGTCTCACCGTCAGGTTGAGGGTACTGACTTTCCTAGTAAAGAACACTAAGTCCTCCTTCAATTCTCCAGTGACGTCTGAGGGGCGGCCGACCGCTCGAGTCAGGTGCACAGCTGGAGCCTCGGAGCTCTCCCTCCTTGGGCCTGGGAGGCCGGGAAAGAGATTCTCTATGCCTTTGCCAAGGGAACTTCCTTCCGGACCTGTCTGGTATAAGAAGGAGGGGGGGGGGCAAAGTCATNCGGGAAAGAGATTCTCTATGCCTTTGCCAAGGGAACTTCCTTCCGGACCTGTCTGGTATAAGAAGGAGGGGGGGGGCAAAGTCGTGTGTGAGTCGAATATAGGATAGTGGTAGGCAAGGGTGGCTGTGAAAGCAGAAGGCTAACTTGAGAACAAGTGTCTTTAATGGCAAAATGCAGAACACAAACTCTTGACCTATTCCCAGAAAAGCCTGATGGGCAAAGACAAAGCGTGAGGTATGGTGCGTGACTTAGACTAATGGCGCGGGCACGTGGCAAGCACTGGCCGACTGCAAACACACTGAACTTCAGAACTGTAGCGATAGCTGGCTAGCAACGCGGCGCTCAAGCTGGGGACTTAACTCCCAGTCAGCTCTCGAGTAAGCGGTAACTGCCGTACGTAAGAAAGACAACTGGACAAGCATCACAGAGTTCAGGCTAGGGTGCTGCTGCAGTGAGCTGCCTACTGGCAGCGTTGAGGCATAGAGAGGATGTGGCGGACGTGTTAGCGATGGTGCGTCTCGGCACAGAACAGGGGCAGTGACAGATGCGCAGGCTACTACGAGTCAAGGACGTCGCCTCGTGGTGCAAGTGTCATGTTGAGGCCGTCACACAGATGGTTTTAGCTTGTTCATTCCCGTGTTGATATGTATTGCTTTTACAGAGTAATTTTTTGGAAAGTGCCTGGGCTCGCCGTGCAGTGTATTTTTAGAGTATCTGCCCCCACCCCTGGAGCCTGGAGCCATTATTTCATGCAGGACACCATCAACAGCACCATTGCAGAATTTGCTTAGTGCCCAGATTCACGATGTATAGAGCAAAAGGACAGAACTGGTAGTGGTAAATGGCCTCCGCCATAGATATTGTAACAAATTGCATAGGGTGTTTCCAAGTTTGTGAGGGATCGAGGTGCCGTCAGTCCCATCAGTGTCATCGCGGCCCCAATGACGTTCTGGGAGGACTGCTAGGCCCGCCTGGGCGAGGGAGTGGAGGCAAAGCAGCTACACATAACAATATATGTAATATGAACTATGCCTGAAATGATGTGTGTGGGAATTTGAGTGTTGTCAGAGGACTTGTTTGAAAAGTCTTAAATGATTTGGTTAGCAGTCACTTTTTGCGAGCGTAGCCCTGAATCCACACATGTGAGCAAATTTGTTTGGATGGTGTGGCCGCTTGGAATATCTTCCAGAACAGAACTCATCAAAAAATGTTATTAATTTGGATGTATTTTTCTCAGGATTGTCACTATATCACAACCAAATTAATTAATCATTGCTCATAAGATGACATTTTTTGTAAATTTTTATTATGGAATGTCATTTTCTTTAATATCCTGTGCAACAGACGTAATTTGTGTTTGGTAATAATTTTTCCTTCAGTAGTCAAATTTATTGCATTTTACTTAACCTTAACTTTATATAGGTCAAATAATTCAATAGTCTAGTCGGACAGAGCAGCTGTTGGTAAATATTTTATCACTATCTCCGCATGTATTTTGTGGCCCGAGTGGTCACTCTAGCCTATCCCTTCAGAGACGAGGGTGAAAGTCACCTCTGTGTCGTGTAGTAACTTTTATTTATTTTGTAACTGTAGTTACAGATGTGTTGTGCATCCAAAGAGCTGATCCTTCACTAGGAGAGATACGGTTCTGGGCAAGTTGTGTGCGCATGGTGGCATGCTGCATGTTGCATGTTTGCAAACTCTGGCAACTGTTTGATTGTTGCCATGTTGGCAGCAGGGACAGTAGCATGCGAGTCCTCGCCTACCTTCCACTGCCTGCACACTTCTCTCTGCCCAACTACTATAGAAGGCACGCACCGTAGTAAAAATTAACTTAGAGTTAATTTACATGACAAAGTTAATGTCAGTCGTGTGATCCATCTACAACCATGTCGGGATATCAGAGGTGGACAGTCCATAAGCCAAGTGAAGAAAGGGGATGGTGTGAGAACCTCAAGTGATAAAGTGTAGCTGGTGAATTTATGTTATACAGTTTTATGACACTACAATTTATTATAGTCCTGTCACTGTTACTTCCAACATTTCTCAAGTTCTGCCCAAGCTCTACTTTCAAACTATTACACTAAAGGGACAACGCACCATATATGTGCACACTCACTTTTAATAACGTTCTCCATAAGAACTATTTCCTACCAGGTATTACCGAAACACCTTTTTCTCTCAGTTTATATTCGTATTAATTACAAATGAAATAATATAATTTATAGTTAGAATATAAGTAAAAGTTAGATTTAATCGAAAATAAGATAGTTTTATGTTAACAGAAGCTTAAAACACTTATATGCAACATGGCATTTTTAGGAAAGAACCAAACGTGTCATACATGGGGTGATTTTTCAAAGGTTTGATTCTAAAAGTGTGGAGATACAGCGGACAGACTATACTTATACGGCTATACGTAATGCTGCGAGAAACTGCTATGTAACAGTTCTTTGCTGTGTGTTTATGTACTTGCGCTCCATCCACACTACTGCAGTTCCAGAGCAGGGTTGGCTGGGTGGTTCCACAATCATTCTCACTGCACTACTCTCAAGAGTCGTCTGCCACTGAGCACATGGCAANCATATATGTGCACACTCACTTTTAATAACGTTCTCCATAAGAACTATTTCCTACCAGGTATTACCGAAACACCTTTTTCTCTCAGTTTATATTCGTATTAATTACAAATGAAATAATATAATTTATAGTTAGAATATAAGTAAAAGTTAGATTTAATCGAAAATAAGATAGTTTTATGTTAACAGAAGCTTAAAACACTTATGCAACATGGCATTTTTAGGAAAGAACGAAACGTGTGATACATGGGGCGATTTTTCAAAGGTTTGATTCAAAAAGTGTGGAGATACAGCGGACAGACTATACTTATACGGCTATACCTAATGCTGCGAGAAACTGCTATGTAACAGTTCTTTGCTGTGTGTTCATGTACTTGCGCTCCATCCACACTACTGCAGTTCCAGAGCAGGGTTGGCTGGGTGGTTCCACAATCATTCTCACTGCACTACTCTCAAGAGTCGTCTGCCGCTGAGCACATTGCGAAACTGCATTGGCAGGCCACAGGAAAGTGTTTGCAATTTTGCGAACTTGTTTGGTCGTAACAGGTGCGTGGGTGGACTACGATCCATGCCTCATTACGTGGAGAGGGTACGAGACATACGTACACACTGTAAGCACGTTAATTCACCTATTTCTGTTTTCCAAAACTAGAATTTTGAAAACCAATAAGGGGAAATTCGGGACGATGTTTTGCGTTGACTTTACGATCAAGTATTTTGCCAAACTTATGCTATAAATATTTGCATTTCTTTGTTGCTCAGGAAATCATGATAAGGTAGTGAATAACTGGGGTTAGATATTTGATCAAAAAATTGACAAGGATAATTGTCTATGATCGCTCTTTCTTGGCTTTTTTTTAATGCTAACTTCCAAAAATTGTAGATATCAAATAAACTGTTGGCCATTAATTTATGTTCCATACTCACTTAATTAAAGTGTAAGGTTTTTGTGACTGACGGGAGGTGGAGATCAAAATCTGCCATGGCAGAATGCTGAGCAGTGAGCTGTTAGGGTTGATTGCGCTGTCCCAGTGACGGGTTTACCTCAGGCTTCCACTTCTTCCACTCCCTGAGTACGGTAGCTTGGAGGAAGGGGTGTGTCACACTGACCAGAGAGAGAGTTACTCGCAGATTAACTACCCCTGCTTTACCCTTTGGCCTGGTGCTCAGAAGTATATGAGGCTGAAAAGGACTCCCAACCTGGCAGGGTCATAGGGGATATAACACCCCCTTCTACCTTCACCAGAACCTCACAGTGATGTAAAACTGTCCTGTGAATGTTTAAAACTGAAATGAAACAATACCAGACATGTTGAAAATATGGATTTTATTTAATTAATTAAACATTGTTTCCTGAAAATTATGATGAGACACTGTTCCTCTCCCATGCCACAAATTGAAAGTGTGCACAATGGGAAAATGATCCCCGTCCCCTTTCCCATGCAAACTAAGAGTCTAGATCCGCTCCTGTGACCTTGTCGCTTTGCCCGTCTATTACCTGCATTTGGCATAAGATGACCACCTTTACACTAGTCGGTGATTCTTACGATGGAAGACAGTGTTCAAGAATAACTCAAGACAAACATTACCTTTACGGGCGTGCTGTGTGAATATTACTAACCGAGAAGGGCATGTATTCTGTGAAAAGTTGGTAATGTTTTTGTGGTTGTATTTGACATTTGGGAGACCTATCTTTGTACAGTGTAATTATTCCCGGGCAGGAATGAGAGATGCCATCAGTTGTTTCATTTCTTCAGAGTAACCTCAGTTAAGAAACACACGTGCAAAAATGATTTAAGTTTTTCTTTAATTCTTAATGAACACTGCTCATCAGTACGTGTAGCACCGTCATTCATCTCCTCCTTCAGCACTGGGTCAGTTCTGGACTGACAAAGGCAGCAGACTATACGACAAATACAACTCATTTGGGAGGGTGAGGTTGCAATGGATCCCTTGCTGCACAACTAACATATGTTGTCAGCTTTGTTTGAGAAACACCTTTGATACCAACCTTTGAAAAATTTAACTACCTCTAACTGCATACATTTTTATGCCAGACAATGACTGGAGTCCTTAAAATGCTGTGGGTAGTAAATTGCAAGAAGCAGTTCTTTTGTAAAGTTAATTTTTTTAATGTAGTGTTTAAATTCTTGCGTATCGGAATTTCTTTCTTTCTTTTATGCTACACAAATTAGGGGAAGATTTGGCATAGTAGTTACCTTTCTGTCAGTTGTACTATTACTAGGTACAGTCTATTTCATATAAGAACTCCTTTTTTGACAGATCGTGTAAAAGTAGTAACCTGTAAACAAACATGCTACGTATCCTTCCGTCGCGACGTGGTTTCCATCTGACTGTCAAAACATGTTTCGTCTGTAATGACGCACGTCGACGAGACATTAAGCCTACCTACCTACATCAAAACGTGTCGCCAAGCTGCTCACGCATAGATAATGAGAAAGAAATGATTTTACTGTAGAATTTTTTATCACTGCAATGGATATTAGGTGATTAAGATCCATAGTTTATTCACTTGAAAAAGATGTTAAAAAATTGCAGCTTTCTTGCCCAGCAGACAGAAATGCTCACAGAAAATTAGCTATATTATACGTCTTAGTTTGATCTAGGAAGGTAATATGTTCATCATATTACTACAATTTTTCTGTCAAATCCATTCATAAGGTCACAATATATTTGAAACATTATCCCCATTAAAATGTAATACTGTATCGCACACACTTGAAATTTTATTCTAATCAAAAGACTATACTTGTGTTTTTGACTCTCTCATTCATTTAGCTGCATGCACCTACAATTAGACAATTAGAGTCATGTGGCGAGGTGTGTACTTAGAAGTACAAAATGAACTGTGGAGCATCATTTGTTATACTATCCTACTGCGAATTTGATTTGACGTCTTTAATAAGATGTTAATTGTTATTCTTATGAAGTAGCAGTTTGGATGTTACAGCGTATATATGTGAAACTTAGATGTATTAGGAATTCGGGGAAATTGTTAGACAGCATATTTTCATTCATAATAATAAAATATTTTGAGATTAAAAGTGACGTTAGCTCATCAAACAGGCAAGATCGGGCAATTTACAGTTCGTACACGCAACAAGGCTATTTATAATTTAACGACGGTGCTGAGTGCACCTGGATGACAATATATCACATTAACATAAATATTATTTGCCGCAAAAATGATTCCATCGCAAAACGATGTGTGGTTTTAATAAATAAATAACATTTCTGTTCGCATTATTGCTGAATTGGGAGGGGACACGAAACACAAAATGCAAAATGGCGAGCTGGTCTCAGAAAGTCTTGGTGATTACAGACTGAATCAAAATTATTAGCAAGCAGAATTGCTGCACACGGAAATATGTTACATTATATATATAAAGCTCGTGAAAATATAAATTTCTGGGAACTCGTTTGTATATTTGTATTTTATACATGAAACACGAGTCATTTCATGAAGGCGTGGCTAGGGAAGCGAGCTGCGCATGCTGGCTTGCAAGGGGCAGCACAGTCACCTACTCTGAAGTTGTATCGCAAAAGTTATTTATCACATCCGTTTAAAAGTAAATTGTTCATCTTTTACGAGCCCAAAATGACTCGGGTTTGAAATATATTGCTTCAAGTTGATGTACAAATATTTGCAAAATACTCTGCGACCTATCTGCGGCCTCTTTAAGTAATATGAAGCACGCACGTGGCGACAAGCAGTAGCTACAAACTAAACTAAACTATCACACACGGTATAAGTTCCATTTAATTTGGAACACCTACATGTTATTATAAAACGAAGTTTAGCTTGTTACACTAATAACAGCTGTTTCGTAACAACATAAAATAAAACACAAATACATATTGTCTAAGAATTCTTTCCTGCCCGCGTATTTCACCAATGTTGTTGTGCAAAGGCAAGGCTGTCAGAACAGTCAATATGAAATTCTCTTTCAATCGTTCACGCATCAGCTGATACAGGATTTTGTATATGTGATGATGTTAATTTCATTTTTGACATGTTGCCACACATTGGCTGTCAAATAAAGGAATTCTTGTATGAAATAGTCTATAGATGTATTGAGCTAGTTGTTAGGGTCACACCAGTGTTAGTTCTTATACGTGCCTGTTGAAAGATGCATGGTGGGTAGGAAAGGGTGACTATGCGTGGCTATCAAAAGTGCATCTTTGCATGTATAAGGGTGAATAGAAACAGAAAAACTATTTAGAGCTTACACGATAACAACAGGTAGGTGGTGATGCATGACACCATATGCATACGGGATGACAGATAGTAGCAGCTAGCATTGAGGACAGATTATGGTGGATGCTCCACTCAGCAATTGCACCATCAAAGAACAACGTGGCTTAGTATGCTTCCTGTAGGCAGAGAGAGGCAGACATGTGGAAATCCATTGCCTTAAGTTGATGCAGTATGGAGCATCCGCCATGAATCAAGGAAAGGTGCCTGGGTGTGTGAAATGCGAGGAGCAAGTGTGACTAATGAAAGCAGATCTGATCATCCATCGACACCATGCATGGAAGATCTTACCCAGAGAGTATGGCGCCATCCAATCACCACATCTTTGGTCCAGTGAAGGAGGGGCTGTATTGTCACAGGTTCAGCTCAAATGGCAAGGCCCAGCATATGGTGCAGACGTGGCTTCAGGAGCACACATTACATTTCTTTTCAGAAGGGGGGAAGGAGCTTCCTGAACCATGTATCACAAGTGTGTTGAAGTGTAGGGGGGACTGTGGGAAAGTGAAATAATGCATTTGTTTAGCACCCGTGAAAATAAAGGTATTGTTCAAGATAAATGTGATGCACTTCAATTTCATATTTACATTTTTACTTTGTGTTCAAGTATTAGTGTTGAAAAATCATGTTCACTGAAATATGAAAAGCAGTGCAAACTCTATATCTGCTTTTATTAACAAGCCCTGATCCTCCATGGTTTCTCACCAACATTTTATTTAACTGATTTTTTTAAATTTCCCTTTATTTAATGCAGTATTTTATAATAACACGTTCATGGAGTTTTGTCGAAATTTTAAAACGTTAACGCGTGCTTGTGCACATGTATGTGGTTTTTAATTGTATGCTGGAAATGGTCCATAGTGATATGACATTCACTGTGAAATGCAATTCAGACTCCTAAATTTATACAGTCCGATGTGTCGTCTAGTGGATACATCCTTCATCTGTCTGGTCTCATTGATTCCAAGCAGAAGAACAATGTGTACCTGTAATTAGATGTCATTCTAGTACAGAGCCCAGGAAGCTGTGTTACACTGCTAAACAATAACCCTTGTTCTGGATACCGCCTAGGTAACGTCAACAACTTTTGGGATAAACACTAAACATGATATCACAATGACATATTAGCAGTTGCCTGTAAATTTCTTTTAACTTTATCTTCAATATATTGGAATTAACCAATATATCTACTGTATATCTGGACACAGCAGAAATATTTGTTTCTTTGCACATAGTTGATCTAAGCACCTATAGTAGTTAGGTGGTGTCAGTTGTGTAACAATCAAGTGCATAAATTTGCATGTGTGTAAAATGTATTCTTTTCCAATGTGTAAATCAAAATTGTTAGCCCAAACAGGAATGTTTTCAGCATGTTTGGTTATGTTGAGTGTCTAGCACGAACGTACATTTATAACTCTGCATTCTCGACTTCTTATCCACCTGTATTGGTAGCATTAGGAAAAGCACCAGTTCTATCTTTGTAACATTTTGTTGCACTTTCCCCCCCTCTGTTCTTTCACCACATCTATAGTAAGACAATAACTTAGTTCTGTCAAGCAGCAGTCTCCGTGCCAGCGACATCCTCGCTGTTAGTTCTTGCTACGGGTCTTGGGTCTTCAGCTATCTGCACCGGTGTCAGGACTTTCCATCATTTGTGAGCAGTCTCTGCCTATTTGTATTTTATTCGTTTTTACCTTCATTCACAGAGATCTCAGAGATTGAATACTTCCCCATATCCCCTCATCTCACGAGAATCCGTGTGCACAAACAGAATATCATGCCTATCAGAGAAATATTTTGCTATCCCATCTTGATGCATATATCAAACAATCCTCCTCCTCTACCTCCCTCCTATACACCCGCACCTCCCCTATTTTCCACATTCAAGCGCACTGCACCGTCCCTCTTGCCCGCTCCGAAAAGACCACCTCCCCCTCCTCGAGTCTCATCCCACAACAACTCCACCCTGCGCTTGTGGTCAGGAGCGAAGCTGCCCGCGTCTCTGCACGGACAGGTCAGGTCGTCGCGACACGATGCCTGCTTCGACCACCTGGCTGACTCGTCACGTTCTTTGAGACCAGCCCCCGACAGGGTCAGCCGGAGAGGGACCCACGAAGTATCTGCGGGCAGGAAGCCTGTCAAGACGCTGTCTGCGAGTCCCGTTCGCACTCGGGTGACCTCGGACACGATGCTCAGGAGCAGGTCCTCACCAGACCACCTTGCCTTGCACAAGCAGGGAAAGTCAGACGCAGCGCCGCTCAGCACTCAGAAGATCAGGCACAGCCCGAGTAGGCTCAGCCGTTCGCCGGACCTGACGTCTCCGTCTCAGGTACGGAAAGCGCTGCAGAAACAGAAAGATTCCAAAGAGAGACCGGCTTCTGCCGGTCTTCCTCCAGGCACTGTCGTGAAGAGTTCGACAGCGCTGTACTCATCTGCACGGAATGGCCTGCGGCAGTCGTCTTCTGAACAGAAGTCTCTGAAAGTAACGGTGGCGATTTCTGCCAAAGGACGAGAACTGCTGAAGTCTACTGCAAGAAGCTCACAAAAGCTATCTGCTGTTTCTCCAACAAACACTGTTGGTGACAGTACACTCAAGTCACAGCCAGTGCAATCTACAATACCAAAAGTAAAATCTAAAGTCAAAACTAGTGCATTGTTACCTAGTTATGCAAAGAATTCAAATAAAAGAGGTGGCAGAGTAAGTGCAATGACTGAGAATTTACAAGGCTCAAAAACTGTGAAATCACTTGCAAAAAATGTAATGATGATGGTAACTGATGAAGGCAACAAGAGAATTATGAAAAGTGATGTTTTGGATGTTGGGAAGAGACAGAAAGGAAAAACTGGTGTAAGTGCAGGCAAGGTTTCCCCGACAGGTGTTGCAAGGTCTTTTGAAAAAAGAGCTACCAGTTCAACTTCAACTGCTGAAAAAAGTGGAGTTAAAGAAGAGAAGAAAAATGACACAAAGAAGAAAACCAAGAAAACAGAGCTGTCTGGGAAAACATCTCCAGGAAAGAAGAGTAATGGAGCCACAAAGTCAAGCAGAGTTAAAAATGGTCAGGCTGAGGAATTAGAGAAGAAACTGTCAAGAACAGAGAGTCAAATCCCAACAAAAGGTCCAGTCTACAGGAATAAGACCATCTATGAACTAAGTACGGTTCCCACAGGCGAAACAGAATCTCAGTTTGGAAGTTTAGGAGACTTAAGCAGCTCAAAATTCACAGAGGAATATCTTGCACCTATGAAGTCATATTCTTTTTTTCAACATCTTTTCTTGAGGGACATACCATCACCGACACACTCAACAAGCAACAGTCTCTGCAGGGCGTCCTCAGTCTTGGAAAGAGCAAGACAGTTCCACAACAAAGTTACCAACAGTACAGTGAGCAAAACCGACTCTCACCTCGGCCTTTTGAATGTGTATCTATCTCAGAAGCGGCCCGTCACAGAGTCAAAGTTCCGTGAACTGGAGAGAAGAGCAAGCATATCTTCTCGCTCTCCTAGCCCGCGAGCTCTGCCACCAAGAAAGTTGATACCTTTCCTGGTGAGAAGTGACTCTCCTGACACAGGTATTAAGCCTTCTTATTCTGCATTATCATCTCGAAGCAGAACACCAGATAGTGCTGTGAGCAGCATGAAGAAGAGAAGCTCCAGTGAGCCTCCAATATCTACAGCCAGCATCAAGCAGAGTCAGCCTGAAGCGTTGAAAAGTACGCAGGCATCAAGTTCTGAGCGGTTACAAGTGTCGCCGAGCTACTCACCTTCTTGTCGTAAGATTCGAGGTGCTCGCGGCCTGGCTGCCCGTCCTGTTGAAAGTGTTTTCGGAGTGACGCGTAAGCCCACAGCTCGTGCGAGGAGTGCTGGCGAAGTGGAAATGAGGCAGGTTGCGAGGCACCGACTTTCACCTGAATCGATGGTTTCTCATGCTCAGAGCACCAGTTCACTGAATCTTTCCAAAACCACAGATCACACAGAGTACCAGTCTTATGTGATGGAATTAATACATTCTACTAGAAAATCAGAAAGGTTTAAGGAGTTGCACAAATTCTACTCAAGTCTGGAACGAATGGGCCAGCTAGAAATAGCTACTTCTTCATGTGACCTTAGGCCACGCCTTAAGGGTGAAGAGGTTATCGACTACGATCGCTGGAGACAGCTCAGGACTATGGAGAGGGCTGAAGGGGAATTAAAAGTTATATACAAGGAACTGAAAGAGGCACAAAAGGAAAAGGATTTGCTTTTTAGGCCAAAAGATGCAGAGGCTTTAAAATGGAAAGGAGAAGTTGACAGAGGCTTGAGATGTCGGGAGAAGTCTGTAGAAGATATAAAGCAACAGCTACAGCGATTAGCGGATGAAGACTCAGAGCTGCAATCTATCAGAAAAAGGGATCTAGCATTGAAGAAAGATGTTTACAAACCACTTTGGAGAGGTTCATCTGTCCTTGATTTGGCTTCAAGTATTGACGAGCCACATAGGGGACATTCTGGAATGATGATGTCACAGAGCTCTGCTGCTGCAAATCTTCCATCCCCATCATTTACCAAACATTTTAAGGGTATTGGGACACGCTTGTGGAGCAGTTTGTCCATGGAGCAGGTTAATGCTTTGAAGTCGCAGTTAAGCGAGATATACAGCCCGGATAAAAGTTTTCAACGTGATGAAGAACCTGCATGTAATCAGTATGAAATTGAAGTTCTTTCGAAGAAAAGCAAGGAAGACAGAGATGCCCTCCACGTACGTTGCAACTCTTTGCTAACTAGAGACCAGTTGTATTCTCCTGTCACCCGCAGGCGAGAGGCACTGCGAACTGAAAGCATGAAGGCAGATTCTATTAGTTCTTTACCTTTCTGTAGGCGAAAGAACTGCAAGCTCAAAGACACCACAAAGCCATCCTCAGATAAGAGACAGATGAATGCCAGCAAACCGTTGTCGGAGACGGAGAAGAAGAAGCTGTCGCACACGTTGAGCAAGGAGGTCCTGGACAAAGTGACGAGGCAGAGTGGCAAAGTGGCAGTGTCCATGACAAGATCTAAGGAGAAGCACGGGGTAGCGACCACTGCGGCAGTAAGCAAGCCTGCCTCACCACCTACGGCCAGCAGCAGTCCAATCCATTCTGAAACTGTTTCACCCAGAACATGCTACTCACTTGAAATGTCAGAAGAAGATGCACTTTCAGACAAGCACACATCTGCTTTACGGGACCGTCACAGCAAAAATGACTTCTTATTGGTGTTGACCCCATCAGGTCAACGACAAAAGGAAGTTGAGAAGGTGGTAGAAAGGTGGGCAAACTCGAAACCCAAGTGTCAGCCGCAGGATGAAAATGCAGGGGAGGTGTTGGCCCAGCTCGTCAGGACTACTTCGGCCAGCGAGACGGAGAGTGCAAGTTCCGAAACATCAACCCGCACAGTTATTCACGTGGGAAGCAAAGAGGAGATTCGTCAGAAAGTTAACTTTTTCGAGAATCAGGCAGACCATTGTGTGGTTCCCCAGAGAGTTTGTAGAAGTGCAAGTGATGTTCGTGCAACACGACACCCAGCACTGACCAGCACTGGACGAGCTAAGAGTGCGCCCGGGGCTATTCCCACCTCAACCGGTCCTTCAGTGTTCCAGAAAAAAAAGTCCTCTGGCTCAGACGTCCTCCATTCTTCTCAGTCATATTCAGACTTGAAAGAAATTTTTGGTGAACAGAATCGCTTCAAGTATACAATGGTACCTGTAAGAAGGTGCGAATCTCCTTCCCCTGTTAGGTCATCCCCATTAATGGAACCCTCAACGTCTCGCGGTAGCAGTAGCACAGAATCCTTACTGAGACATAGTTCACCAGATCCTAGCAGGTATTGGCGTGCATATTTACGACTGGCAAAACATGGGGATGTGCAAAAACTTTGTCACAAATTTGAGAGTCTGGAAAACTTGTGTTCAAGAAAGAAACCCTTGCCCAGGCGATACCGTAGCGATCCAGAACTAACTCGAAATCTGCTTGTTCGTCGTAGCAGAACCATTATTAAGGGTCATGAAGTGGGTGATGTGAGCTGGCTGAGGAAGAAATACGAGACTTGTGGTCGTGGAAGAAGCAGGGTTAAGAAAGGGAGAATAGTATCTCCAGTACCTCTAAAGGCCGAGGATAGACTGATGCCGCACATAAACGTCATCAGCAAGCTCGCATCATTGCAACAGAGATCTTCCACGGTGCCATGCCAGCGATACACCCCAGAACTGTCAGAACCTGGCCAGCAGTTTCACCACGGGGACGTGAAGAGAATCAAGCAAATATTTGAAAGAATGTCCCTGATGGGACAGATGTTCACTTCGGTACCGGACGTCCGTGAACTGAAAGATATTGGGCCGTACCTGGAGTGCGACTGGATAGCCCACCGATACCCTGACACCACCAAGTCCTTGTGTGCGGTGCGCCACCAGAGCCCTAGTCCTGCTCCCCCCACCCCCCGCTCCCTGACCCCAGAGCAGCGGCAGCGCACGGAGCAGCGGCAGCCGAGGCACGACGTGTTCGCCGACCAGCAGTTCGACCCTAGCATTCACCAGCCGTTGTACCGGTACCAGCCGCCGCGCAGTCCTGCGCTGGCCAGCTGGTGGCACCGCCAGGCCGCACGGCCCACCGTCACTTTCAAAGGTGCTCCGCTCTCAGCAGTCTNTGGCACCGCCAGGCCGCACGGCCCACCGTCACTTTCAAAGGTGCTCTGCTCTCAGCAGTCTCCTTCCTCACATGCCACGCACTGCACAGTCTAGACTTGAATGTAACACAAATCACTAGAAGAACTCTCAACTTTGCAGTTCAGTAGCAGCTGATNAATGTAACACAAATCACTAGAAGAACTCTCAACTTTACAGTTCAGTAGAAGCTGATATTTTACTGGTTCTTTTCTATGCTTTCTTTTTAAACTTATTGCAACTTGCAGTGAGCAGAGAAGAAATGGATTGCAGTACATTTGTTTGGTGTCAAATGTACTTAACTGCATTAAAAAATCTCTATTTGCCAATAATTTTTATTGTATTGCCTAACAGACTTCAGTGTTTCTCTTTTACTGCATGTAATAGTGTTTTGTTTTGTTAGACTGCACTGAGATTGTCTCTTGCCTGTGTAGTTGATCTGTATTATGGTTTGTGCTTGCCTCTGCGTCCTTTCTAGAGCCAGTCAATGGTGCAGTCCCAGGCAAAAGCCACAGCAGGGACAGGCCGCCAGGTATGCCAACATCTTGCACGCTCGTTTTCATAAGTTTCACGTGTTAGTTCTATTACGCTGACAGATGTGTGGTGGCCTGCACTTTCAGAGTGCAGGCCCGCATTTAAGTGATAGAAGTACGGTCTGTTGTTCACACTATTGCCACATCTGTTTAGGAAATGGAAAGCTCAATATTGCATAAGAGTGTCTCAGTAAAATAATTCAGTGAATATTGGCAGTGAAAATGGATTACAGTTATCTCATCTCGCACCTTGTCATTTACCATGGGTATATATCTACTTGTAGCAGATGTGACGTTTGTATCTTGTTAACCAAGGTGAGACTATCACTACTCATTAGTATGCAAGTTTAAATGATGTGCTAGGTCAAAATTCTATTGTAAATGTTGCAGTATGTGTATATATTGGGAAAGATAATATTTTAGGATAAATTTCTTGTTGTAATGTAATCTAAGCTTCTGCCTACTGGAAAGTTATCATCGTATTATCTTAAGTTAAGTTTTATGTTCTTTCTTACACGAGTAAGGCATAAAACAAATTGGAGTGGTATCAGTATCAGTGATTCAAATTGAGTTTAGTAGTGTGATGAAAGTCTGCTTGCAAAACTTCAAGGAAGGAGCATGATCAAAGTAAAATAGAAGTACTGTATATTAATTGTTTCCACTAAACTCATATAAACTAAAGAATTTAAAAAAAATGTGGGTGCGTGTACTTATGTACACGCGTTAGAAGTTATACTTCTTTGGCGTGACTAAATAAAATACTTGAAAACACTTTCAAAATTTTACTATACAATTTTTGTCACTAACAAATTTTTTATGGCACAATGTAAGTAAAATTAATTAATAATATATATCTTATTCATTGTGCATATATATATATTCACAATGAATTACTAATATAAATGAAATGTTTTTCAATTTGCTTATTACATGAACTGATTTTCTGTCGGTTTTAAATATAACCACGTGCAATGTTGTATACCTTGCGTTTGTATATAGCTAGACGACACGCGCATGCACGTTGGGTCATACCCTTGCCATGTTCACTGTCGAATTTCGTTACACTGCGCGCGCAACTTCCATGCACACTAAACTTTTACCCTCAACGCGCCAAAAGAAGTATAACTTCAAAAAATCCAGTATCTGTTTCTCTATACTAAACATCTTGCACTCTTTAGGTCCGTTGGAGTGTTGATTGTGAGTGATGCACGCTCAGTGCTATATGATCAGGTTTACTGTTCATCCAGTCGACTGTAAGACTGCATATTGTGGCACCTGTACAGATTGTGTGTTTGGCTTCCTCTGCTAGCACACTGCCCAGCTGTGAATAAAGGCTTTGTGTGCTTCCAAAATATTTAATAGCATTTGATTAATTTCTTGTATTCTTCTAATTTTCTTCAGTGCTTTAAACCTGGATGATTCAATGATCAACATTATCTTTAGTGCTGAATGTTCATTTGTGGAGCTAATTGTCTATATGCTTGCTTGTTTCTAAACGTGAGAGAGCGGTTCTGCTTACAAATGTGCACTCCTGACGACAAGACTCAAGTGCTGACTCATTCTTACACATGACACAGGATTCCTATGCATTTATACGTTTTACATGAATATAGAGCTGTCACTTGATTATAGCATTGTGAATGTTACTTTTATCAGAGCATGTAATCTTCACATACACACAAAAACAGAAATTACGTTAAATAGTGTTTACTTCTTTTTATGTAATGCAGGCGTTCAGGACTGCATGTGTTGTAATATTAATGAAGTTATGCTGACATTACGTAATGGGGCCACAAACAAACTGTATCATACCCCAGAACCAAGAGGAGTAGTGTGGCATTTACGTGGTCTACTGCCATGAGTTTCAAACGTCCTATTACAATTAACGAATCTACAGAATAGTCTGAACAGTCCAGCTGCGAGTACTTTCATTGTCAAATGGGAAAGCAGCTGCATGTAGTGTTCAGACATTGGATGTGCTGGTCGCACATGACGACTGTGATGGTTGTACACACTCGTGGTCAGTTGGCATTGTAAAACAGGCAACGAAGCAATGTCCAAAGTGTGTTTCCGCTAGAATTTGGAAAATATATTTAACATTTCATTGGATCAGGGATTTGTGTGTTGCGTAACCAGTGTGGACCTTTAATTTTACATTTCTCTGATTTCCATTCCATGTCTTAACATATTTCATTTGTTTATACCAGTTTCCATTAGTTCTATTGTAACACCAGTTCTCAGAAAGATATTTGGTTAATATCTTAATCCAGCCTGGAACCTAGGAAGCTGTGCTCCTTCAATGGGGTAAAAAAAAACTACGTACCTACTCCACATGTGGTGCTGGGCGGGGATGTTATTTCGATCACTCGTCAAAAGGCAGAAGTAGGTGCAGGTGGACCTGGTGGGGGCCCTCACGGACGATTGCGACCACTGGTAGGCAGGTTGGATGACCGGAAACAGGGCGCAGGGTGCCGAGGTAGAGTTCCCAGATTGCAGTCGGGTCACAAGGCCGGGAGGTAGTTATCAACTGGTGCTTAAGTAGAATAGGTGGCAACAGCGATATCCTCCTGGGACTGTGAAGGAGCCTTCCCTGTATCAGGAAGATGCTGGAGCTGCTCCTACTCCGCGAGGTGGTAGGTACATGGGCCGTTCACCTCAACAATGTGGCCTCTTCCTTCTCATTAATGTACACACTCTTTGGGAATCAGGCCCTTGCTCAACAGAGTGCCTGGCCTGGGGCAGCGAGAATTTTGCAGCCTTCTTTTGGCCAGTCTGGTGTCAGGGGATGGAAACAGTTGCGTTGCAAACAATTGCTGCAACTCAGTGATGTTACGTAAGAGCGGACAAAAATTAACTAATATAAACAATTAATTATTGCAGGATTTATTGGGTGTTCAATAGGAGTCGAAACAACCATTGAAAATTAGACCAATGTGTAATTTGAGTAACTGACATGGTCCACCCAAGAAAGAAGTGATTTCCCTGGTGCCGGTGCCATGGGGTGAACCCCACTTGGGCCCTTATCAGAGGGACGGCATCTCTAACGGCATGATCTGCTGGGACATACGTCATCCAACTGACAGTACTCGAGCTTATATCAACTTGGGGAGAGAGCCCCATGTCCTTCCTAAGGGTGACGTGTCTAGAGCATTGTCGGATACGTATCCAAGCCTCAGCCTCTGGTGCTCCCCTACTGCACTGTAGCACCAAACGCAGACGCTCATTTCACCTCTGTACTGTTCCTATTCACAAGTGAGTCAATTCCTTGCTGCCTGAGAGGCCGCAATCCGAACGATGCCACTCTCCAGTCTGAGTGGGTGGACCCACCCCCTCACTTGCCTTGCCTTGGCCGGCAGGCACCGAACGCGCAATCTCGCAGCGCATCAGGGGAGGCTTCCACCTCCATGCGGCCTGCTCCAGCCACCCCTCGCTCGCCACGTCTCTCGAGGGTATTTATTTCTATGCACACCCTCCAGATATGGTTGTTCGCGAGCAGTTCTCTTTGGAGTATTACCTGCAACTCTCGCTATCTTGCCGTGCTTCCCATACCACTTACTTTCAGCAGTAGCAGTTAGACTTAGCGTATAACCTTACTATTCTCAGAACTTTTGTTTCTCAACACACTAGACAGAAGCTCTTGTCATGGAGCTTTCTCTTTGCTTCGAGTGCTGTCAACGTGCCCTGTCCGCGCCAGGCGTAGTTTCACCGGGGTCTCTCTCGCCCTGAACTTCTATCAATATCTCGGCTGCCCTGCTACAAATAGGTTGGCAAACTTGGTCCCTCACCCATCAGACTTTAGCGGGCACAGGTCGGAGATATATGTCTTGTAAATTCCTACCGACGGAATAAAACATATATTTACCAGTTAACCTCTTTTTGGTCCAATCAGTCTCTTTCGCTTTCACCTCCCTTACCCACTTTGCCTTCTGTGTGCATATATACTTATCTACTTCGTGGTGCACGCACAATCACTGCGATACAGTTTCGAACCAAAGACCCCACTGAAGGACGCTCTCACCTCTTGTCAATGTTTGGTGTCTAGTTGCTAGCTGGTAATGGCTCCTTTCTAGTGCCACTTTGGCAGAGGCAGAGGCTAAGAATGGTCAAATGACCGCTCGTGTGGCACAAAAATTTGTTACTCATAAAATATTAATATGCTTCCTTTCACTCTTTGCAATTAACAAAATTTCTCTTGAGAAGCTTAAAAATTTAAAACACGTGTCCCCAAAAACTAATTTTTTTTTTCCAAATGAACTCGTGTTATTATTTTTATTTATTATTTCTGAATCCCACATGTCTGCCATTGCACCAAGACCCTAGATTTCTTCATTGCTGTTCTACCATATATGAAACAATTAAGAATAGGTCTAGGAAAACTACGGCCTCAAAGCAATACTGCACCATCGGAATTCAGATTGGGTGAAAATAAGAATGGCAGTGCATTAGATAAAGAACAATGATACTCGCAAAGTTATCTTGTGCAAAAAAATTTTCTTACAATTGCAAAAGTTCAAATACATTTTCATGTATAATTAGTTTATTAGTAAATAGATCATATGGAAGGTGGCAAAAATTTAAGCAATAACTGACCATACTTTCTTCAACAGAAACAACTTCAGTTTGTGGCACAACATCAAACACTCTGACAAATTTTGTCTGTTAGATCCTCGTATTATTTCTTGATTAAAAAGGGACAGGAGAGGGAGGACGTTGCAGGGACCAAATATCTGTCCCCCCCCCCCCATAATCAAGTGTTTGTGTAACAGGTAATAGTAACCTAACCGTAGGATAAGTTGGCATATCCGTAATAAGGAGCCACATAAGTACTCACAGAGGAAACCTGCTCCACAGTCCGTTGGACCAGTTTGTTTACAGTCCCACATGCTCGAGTGTTATGATGCTGTGTCATGTTCTCTAGCAGTAGTATTGTTCTCTACTAAGTTAAGCACTTTGAAACTAGGTTGACCAATATGGTTCTTCTTTTGTGGCACTTACATATGGTCACTAAACAGGGTACAATTTTGCTAACATATTTTCGATAGCCAGTATTTTTGTTCATGGATGTGAATTATGTGCAACGGGTACTAGTTTTTAGGATTGTAGTTGCTTCTTTTGCACATTTAACATCACGTGATACAGAAAATTACAAGTTTCTGTTTTCTTTTTTAATTGGTTAAATGCATAATTATTTAACCATACTATGTTTAAAAAAACTGCAGTTTAAAACAGAAATCTGGTAGTCCTTAGTGCAGGGTTATTAAATCAGATAAATAAATAATAATGATAATAAACGTGTCATATCAAGTCATGTCTTATAGTTTTCAAAACCTTTTGAGTTGGAGGAATCCCATTCATCTTGTATCTTCGTAATCAATCTTCATGACCAGACAATTCAAAATCAAAGCATGACATGGCATAGAGGACTACGTATCAGAATTTTTTACATTTGTTCAGTTTCAGTTATATTCATATTTTCTTATGTGGGATAGAAATGATAAAATAATGAGAGAACCTTTGATTGTGGTTATAGAAGTGAAACAAGTAACAGGAGAAGAACTATTTGGGTTTTGAAATAACTGTTAAGATGATTGCTGTGTCTTGAAAAGCTTGGTTTTTGAAAATTGAATCTGGAAATTAAATTATGGTGGAATATGCAAAAATCCAAGATGGCAGGGGGATGCGGTGGTATAGTGGTCAGACTATTCGCCTCCCACCAAGGTGAACTGGGTTCGATTCCCGGCAGGTTGCTCCCCGGATTTTCGCATGTGGGAATATTGCCGTACAATGCAGCTGATCGGCAGATTTTCTCGGGGATCTCCCCTTTCCCCCACCCTTGCATTCCGGCGCCGCTCCATACTCACGTCACTTCACCCTCATCGGCTCTCAAGACCCCGATGTTAAGAGCCACCCAAATCTCTCCCCTCCACTACACTCCAAGATGACAGGGATCTCTCCACCTTAAGGGTTCATCCTCTCTGTAGCTATTGTGTCTGTTGGAGGCCTTGATACATATGAGCTCTAAGGATCACTGTTGCACACTCACCACTTGCCTCACCACCTCTATGCGCAAGGGGTGAACTGGAATACAGTTTTTCCATTGGTAGTTCTCCGGAATGGGGTTGAGCAGTGGTTAAATATATTTTCAGGGAACCCTAATAAAGATAAACGTACAATGCACGTCTTAAGACAACTCTTTAAGTATAGAAAATTTAGCAACTTAAAAAATTATTCTTGGAGTGTAAATGAGAACTTGAAACTTGTCTTTGGGCACGAAACATTTATTAAATCTTTTTCATGTTCAGACACCTCTACAAAATATCTCACCAACTTTTGATCACATTTTTTTTCTACCTAAATCTCAGCAACACAGTTTGTTTCCCAGCCAGGTGGAGCCTTTAAGAATTGTTGTAGATGGTAAGTGGAAGTGAATAGAGTTTAGCAGAATGAGCGTGATGGATGTGTGTGTGGTGGTGGAGGTTTGCTGGCCTTGAACGTGGCGTGTGTGGCTCGCAGAGTCACCACACCGGTACGTGGAGTCGGAGGTGACGATCCACTACCGCAGCCCAGTGAGGTCGGAGGCGAAGCAGGTGGTGTCGGAGGAAGAGCTGGCTCGGCGTCAGGCGGAGGCCATGCGGCGCATCTACCAAGAGGAGAGACGTCGCAAGTACCTGCAGGAGCTCCAGGACATGAACAGCCGCCGTCACACCGACAACTTCACGTGAGCACCCTCCCGCCCTGCGGTAATACGATAGCCACAGGTGTGACCAGAGATGGCAACTATTCTGCTAACAGGCAGTCTTATTCCAAGGACCCTGGAACCAGTACCTTAATTTAACATGCAGTGTGGTTAGGGCTAGCAGAGATGTATCTGTGGTGCAGTGAAAAATGTCAGAATTGGCAAGTGGAATCACAGCACAATTTTACTCACTCGGTAGAGACATCAAACTTAAATAAAGGCACCAAATTAAAATAAAATTAAAGAATTCAATTATTGGATTATTTCCTCTGTATTTTTATTTCAAGTTAAAATAAACAGTTTACATTCTTCAATTTATTAATGCAGAATCACAAACAGTCGGCTTAACGAGGCATCACAGAGTTAATTAATTATGCATCGCCCTTTCAAGCCTGAAAATTTTGAGGACAGGGCCAAGCTGTACCCACCAGAGCAGAAATTTACATTAATCCGCCCCTGCTTTGAGACATGGGAAGGGATCCTTTTTTCGTCAGAATGCACACGTGTGCTTATTCAAACGTATTACGTTACTCCAAAATATAAAATAAACATTTAATTAAAAAAACAAGCAGAGTAATATTAAAATGTTTCTGAAATACAAATAGTTACATTGATGACTAGATAAATTCAAGGTATTTAGTGGAGAAATTTGACTAAAGGAGGGCAGCGTTCAGGCCCATTAAAGCATCCTTTAAGTATAAGTAGAAGTTAAAATCTAAAAATATATTATGTTAAAATAGTGAATCGATGGAAGCAGTCCGCATAACCGTAGCTCCATCAAATAAAATAATCGACGACGACAATTAGAACACTTCAGCAGACTACGCCCAACACGTAAGTTATGGTAGCACGGTAGCGACAATTAAACTTTAAGTAAATCATTGGGCAGCAGACGAAAAACTATACACAACACGTAAAGCAACTGGAACTATACAGAGAACTAAGAAATTAGTTAGGCCGAAACTACAATTTAGGCAGGTGTCCAAAACTAGAACTTAAAAAAAATATAACTCACTGCAAAGCCCAAGACAAACACAATACTACGCCACACAATTATTTCAAACACACTTAACTGACCCACAAATGAAAAACTGCGACCACGACTCATCATTTTACAAGCTCCAGCATAATCAGCTGCCCACGCACATACATTATTTAAACGGCGTCTCATAGCACCCTCGTCCAAGGACGGGTAAACTGACAATTTTAGCTAATATTACAATTTCAATTAGCTCTAGCAGGCGTCAACCCGACGATCTTCTTCACAGACGTAGAATGAATGCTGCACAAGACGTGCAACAACTTGTGTGAACTAGCTCCGGAATTAGAAAAAACCGGCGTACAAGTACGGGTAATCAAGGGAGGGAAATCAGGGGAGAAAACAGGAGGGGAGCCAAATCGGCTAAGGAGATGGCCACTTTACAGAGGAGCGAATCCAATAACGATGCGCGCGGTGGCACCACCGTCGCAAAATGTACCTTTGACATGTAAAAAAATGCTGCTGGAACCTCATCAGTTCCCTTCACTAGTTGTAAAAAACTCGAGCATTATTTATGGCTATGGTTGTTGTGTTTATGTGATGTAAAAATGGAAAAAAAAACCTCTAAACTCACATCCAAGCTGTCCTCAGATGTGTACTACTGTGAGGCGACTGCACTGTTTTAGGCCATCCCAGAAGTCTCCGATACCGCTGAACCGTTACGATGATATTCTGGATGATGTTGGCAAGACCAGACCGAGGGACAGGACTCCAGAACCAAAGCTGGTAGCCAGAGCTTTGTATAACTTTGTTGGACAAACATCGAGGTATGTATATTGTGTACTCACTGTGATCAGCAGTTAGATGCTAAGTGCATTGCAATGTCTCTCTCTTCTGGTAGTAAATAAATGTTACCTTGAACTTATACTTTTGCGGTCTTGGGTTAGATGCTTCTCTGATTTTTTTTATTTGGAACCCACAACTATCTAGAAGTCATAGAATTGGCATTTGTTATGCAACTTTTTTAAGATTATACTAAAGGAAACACTCTTAACAAGTTTCCCACTTAAGATGTTTCCTGCTTAATAAGTTAATTAATTTTTCACCTTGTCTATATACTCATGTATAATTCAACCCTTTTAATAAGTTTTCCTGGTTAATAAGCATGAATTTTTTCTGTCCCATTAGAAATGTCTTAACAGGGTTTTACTCAGCACATTTTTCGGACTTTGGAGAAGTTCTGGTAGACTGTTTTTCTTATGCTACAAAGCTTAATTCCCTTTTAAAATCAACTCTCTATTCTTATGTAGCTCATGGGCCTGNGGGGGGGGGGGGTCACAGGGGAAAAAACTTCCACCTAAAACCCTAACATTGACATGAAATGTATGGATGTTTTAAAACTGAAATGAAAATATATCAGACTTGTTTATAATACTGTTTTGTATTTGATTAAATTTTTTTTTCCCCAAAGATTATGATGTATGTGTGCCCACCTCCCACATCAAGAATCAAAAACCTATACCTGAACCTGCTTTATGGAAAAATAACCTTCAAACCAAAAGTTCCTGATATAGCTCACATACAAGGCATACAACTAATTAAGTATATGGTAAACTATGTCTTAAGTTTTTCTGTATTTGCAGTATTTTTGAATCTCAAAATTATTGCAATTAAGTAACCCATTCATTCTTGAAGACATTTAAGTCAGGATGCTTAACATAACATATTTATGACTGGAACAATTAAACACAAATAAAAGACTTCATAAGAAAATAATCCATTTCTGAATTCATATTTTTCATATTAGTTTTGAGTTTCACATTTTACAATTCAGAAATTTTATTTGAACATTTTTACAAGTGTATAGGTACACAAATATACAAGCTCAGACATAAAAATATACAACTTAGAATGTTTATTGATAGGACCAAACCAAACATAGGTAGATGTAACAGCAAAATTAATACCAGACCAGAAACTTCATGATACAGTATGTTTACTATACCAGAATTTCTTGGATTTTGTACTTACTGTTGCACTGGCTGTGTCTATCAGAACTTTATGACTGTTGAGGAATTTCACGTAAACAATAATAGTAAAATACAGCAATTTTTAAAAAATATTTTCATGTTAATTTATTTATTGACAGAAGTTGCCGCAACTACCCTGACTCACACACTACAGCTGCATTTCCAGGACTTTGGCTTTGACAAATACACTCACTGCCATAAAAATTTATGCACCAAGATGTAAAAATGGAATGTAATTAACTTGGTAAAGGCAGTGGTAAAACTATAAAATAACTAATTATAACATCAAGACAAATAAGCTGTTTATTCAGGCAGAACTGCGCAGTTAGGGAGTAGCTTTAGTATGTTGTTGCACCACACCTAGAATAGATACATACGACAGTATGGTCTGACATAGTCACACAGATATATAATGCTGTTCTGTAGAAGATCATCTCGTAGTTGTTGCAACTGCTGCTCCAGATGCTACGCGCCCATTGATGCCAACTGACTCCTCATGTTTGATAGGTGACAAGTCTTGATACCAAGCTGACCAAGCAAGGGTGTTGATATGCACACAGGCAGTTGTGGGAAACTTGTTCTGCGCGTGGTCTGGCACTTTGCTATGTATTGGGAAGTTGCCTGTTTGGGGCCGTCATGCTATGTAGGAAAGCACATGAGGTCATCAGTGTTTCCCTGATAATTACCAGGGAATACCAAGAAGAATGCTCCTAACAGCACAACGCCGCCGATTTTAGCAGTGTGTTGCTCAACAATGAACTATGAATTTGCGAGTTGTTAGCGCTCCTCTTTACTTGAGCACAGTTGTCATGTGTGTCCAGGCGAAACCTGGATTCGTCACTAAACACAGTGCATCACCATTCCTCAGCCTTCCATGCCAGCCAGTTGCGTGCACAGGATTTTACTTTGGGAGTAGCTGAACCTCAATTTCTGAAGTGACAACAAGAAAAACACCCTTTCCCAATGTAAAAATTATTTTAATTTCAAGCGCACACACGATTGTGCACTCTTATTCCAATTGTTTATTTCAATTTCCAGTACATAATTTTAAGATAATTTTCCAATATTTGTTTATATATATTTTTTGTATTTTTTTTTTTGGAAGGGGTCCCCTCCCCATCCCCTTGCATATGCCGTTGATGCCATCTTATTTCGGCAGAACTTCAAACAAAGCTGCTGTTGTTGAGGTGTCAGTGGCCGTGTAACGGACACCGAGAACGACAATTATTCTTCTGCAGTTTGCTCTGCAAGGATGCGGGTGGAAACAGGAGTCGCAAGTACAGAAATCCCACTGCATGTCTTTGTATGGTGGAAAACCGTGTAAATCTTTTCGCGAAAAACAGGTGGCATTAGTCTTAAGAAAAAAGTGTTTCCTTAATCAGGAAGATCATCTTCGCTGGACTGTATTGTTCTTGTAAGGTCTAGTTAACTCTTTGAGGAGTAGGCACGTATATACTACGGGGCCAGGTTTATATGGACATTTATTTGCTCTTGAAGACAAAACGCACACTTTTATAGTTTTACTGTTTCGCTGGACTTTACCAGAACATATTCTTGGTGTTTGCAACTTTTCTCAGACGATGAAATATTCTGCTCTTCTTGCATTTCCTGATGCCTTGCAGTGGCGAACCTGCAATCCCAGTGCTCATTATGTGTACTGCCAATAACGGTTCAGCAGCAGTGGCTCCGTTTGCGATCGTGCCAGCCAGGCCTGAGCAACGTGGACTGCCACAGACTGGCAAGGTGTGGTGTTTAGTGATGCTCATCGTCGTCAGGTGTGGAGGGCTCCTGGTGAATGCCATAATCCCAACTTCACTATTAAGTGGCACGCTTCCCCCACCGCAGGCAGTACATGTTTGATTCACTCTCATCATGTTACGTGGACCAGATCCTTTGTCCCCATCTGCTCCCATTCCGGGATGGGATTCCAGCAGGATAACGCCCGACCACACACGGCGTGGGTCTCCCAGGACTGCCTCCGTCATGTCCAAACATTACCATGGCCTGCCAGCTCCCAATGATATGTCTCCAATCGAGCGCGTGTGGGACCAGTTGAAACGCCAGCAGCCACAGTATCTGGGTTTCGGAACAAACCACCCGACAACTGTGGGCACCCATCTGCCTCAGGACATGAGATGTCTGCTGGGCTCCATGCCAGACCACGTTGCAGTGCACGGGGGTGTGATGCACTATTGAACATGACCAGACGGCATACCACAGATCCACATGTAATTGCTCTGCTTTTGTGATCACGTGTATTACTCATCTGGTCATCTGTATCACTATCTCTAGGAAGTTTCAGTTCCATCCAATGCACTCTTCTGTGTGTGCTATTTTATTGTCCGGCGGTGTAAATATCTCATCACTCATGTAAGGTAAAGCAGCTTACTACTGTTTGAAATAACTGCATTTCACTGAGTACATTGGAAACAAAAATTTTACGAAAGTTAGGTTTTATTAATTCATTAGAATGGGAATAAGAATAATGTTTTGGGAATCTTAACACCATTCTGCAGGTGAAAACAAATTTTATATTTGTGTGTACATGTCTTATAGTAATGACCCAGTCATACGCACCAGAAAATGTCATCTGAACATTTTTCATTACAGTTTAAAGGACATGTGATGTGCTTACCAGATAACATGTATTTATAACTGGAAGATGAGAGATCGTGGCATTCTGCCCCTTCAGCAGACTTATGATGCCTTTGGTGCCAGTGAATTTGCTGATGTGGGATGTTCCTCACACACACTGTTATCCATTTGAAAGTAACCCTTTTTTTCTTACAGACTTCTGTATCTGAACTTTACTTTCATCTAATTACTGCATTTGTTTTAGTGCTAAAATTACAAACATGTGGCTCTTCAGTGGGATATCTCTACAGTTACTGTAATTTTTAAAAATATTTTAAGGAAATAAAAATGAATAAGTTTCCAGTGCACATAATTACTCCAGTAATTGCAGAAAGTGATATAATTTATCACTTGTGAACAAAACAGTTACATTTTATAAAAGGGGTGTATTTATTACATTGAGCAGTAGATGTAAGGGAATATGTCTTTAGGATGTACCCTCAATTCATAATACTGCCCGACATTGTTCTGTTTTTGAACAGAAAGTATATATTTATGTTAGAGGTGTTGGTAGTAAATGAGAAAGGCAGATTTAAGACATCTAAATCTTAGCAAGTTAGCTGTGACAATATTTGCAGGTTATCATGTGTATAGCGTGGCCATTATTTTGGCAAACTGCAGCCCTGTTAGAGAACGACTTGCCTTATCGATGACGTGATGTGTTGCTCAGGGAGCTGAGTTTCCGGCGAGGCGACATCATATTCGTCAAGAGGCAGATCGACAAGAACTGGTACGAGGGTGAACACAACGCCATGGTGGGGCTGTTTCCGCTCAACTACGTCGAGGTAATCACGTCTGCATATCTCAACTACATGTGCAGTTTTTCACTCTTTGTGTCGAACTTGAATATTTCAAGATTGAGGCAATTTGGTTCTTGTGGCATACTCTATTTTACTAAGGGATCGGTCTACCTGGTGCTTAAACTGCATTGCCGAGTGTTTGAAATACAAGTTTTTTTTATTAAACTATCAAAAATATACCCATTATGCTGATTTATGAAAAGAACACACACTTCAGACTTTGTCTGTCAACTACTTTCAAGACATCACGCATATTAGAAACACCATTTCGGAGCACACCAACATTGCTAAAACCAGCTTTTTCAAAGTGCTGGATGTCCAATATTTGAGTCAGATAAACACAAAAGTACTTGCTATGGTATACTTAAGTATAGCGAGAACGCTGCATGCCAGTTCAGAGCTTTGTGTGCAAGCTGTGATGGCACACATGATGCGTATGGCAGTGTCGCCCTTATCGCTCCCATGCTGCTGAGTCACAATCGCTGAAGACAGCTCCAGGTAAGCAGGCTTCTTAACATGATTTGATGACGTGAACGAATCACTGACCTGTGTACCTAAATTTGTAACTGACCAAGTCATTTGTATTTGTTCGCCCCCAACCATTATAGGGAAGATTTTGAGTGGATCAATGGCACTTTTCAGCTTACCAGAACCAGTCATTGTGTACTCCACTGAGTTTTATGTTCCGTAAATAAAATGTTCAACTGCCCTGTAAATAGTTCTGTTGTTACTGTAAGACTTTATGACATATGGAGAGCAAGTTTCAAGGTGTAATAATTGTTTTTACAGATCATCCCGTACGATGGCATCCGAACAATGCCGAAACGAGCGAGTGAAGGACAAGCGAGAGCAAAGTTCAACTTCACTGCACAAACCTACCTCGAGCTTCCATTAGTGAAAGGTAACTAACAATAACCGTTTCCGATTCCTAGACGTTCATCTGCTACTTAAAACCAAGCCAATACGAGTCCAAAATTGGTTAGGAAAAGCTTTTCTTTGCAATTAATTCTTGGAATAAATCAAACAGTTTTGAACTTTTGGTAACATGGGGAAATGTAAAAAGTATCTAAAGTAACATATTTTTTGCATCCCTTGAGGGTTGTTAAGCCAGTATCCTACTCAGTTGGGTGACGTACATCTTGAAGTGCTGGCGTTGTGAGTGTTTCCAGCCGTTGCACACCGTGGCTGTGTGTTGGCAGGGGAGCTGGTGGTGCTGACGAGGAGGGTCGACGACAACTGGTACGAGGGTCGCATCGGCTCCAGGAAGGGAATATTCCCAGTGTTGTACGTGGAGGTGCTGCAGGAGCCTGGGACGGCAGACAGGCCTGGTCAGTCTCCCAACGTACTAACTGACGACCGTACAGTTTCTCACATTATTATGGCTAAATAGCATTGACATCGACAGCAGGGCAATAATTTTTTTTAAGTTTTGCTTATTTATTTATTGTGCATGTATCTCAGACAATCATGTTTCGGGAAGAATGCAGCCGTAGCTTGCATTAACGAGCCATCACGGCTGGAATAATTTCAGAAAGCCATGGGAAATCCAAACCAGGATGGCTGTGCTGGGAATTGAAACTATGTTGTCGTGAATGTGAGTCGTGTGTGTTGTCACAGTCACCTCATCTGGTACAACTTGTGTTTACTGAGTTAGTTATGTGACAAGTGTAACTCAGTATAACGTAGCATACAGCATCAAAATGTTACTATGTTAGCTGGTCTCTTCATACTGCACAAAAATCTTCTGTCATAAAATTATTTGTATACAGAGTTTGCCTTCGTGGAAATAAGTCTGATACTATAACAGTAGTTACAAAGAAACTTCAAGTTGTTTGAGCATTTCGAAAGAAGAATCGTTTTCTTTTCCAGTTTTTTAACAGATGTATACTGGGTCCATTAAGCAGTGGTGTATGCCCAAAATAATAGTTTATTCTATTACTTACCCCCTGTAATGATGCAGTAAAATAATTATTTAATTGGGACATTGGGACAGATTGCATCAGCAATCTGAGATAAGGGTTATTACCACATGCGTAAATATTTTTTCCTTTCGAGAATGTTGTAGAAATGTTATTAACTTCTGTGCAGTTCGGCTGGCGTGGGGAAGTGGTTGCGACTGGGGTTGCACGGTATCCCGAAGGGATTCTGTACCACGCCATGCCCTTATTTGGTTAGGTTTTTGGCACCCTGGTGTGAGGAGTGGGGGTAGAGCGCGTGGCAACTTCAGCCCTGAGCATCTGCCTCCCACTAAAAGACTACAGTCAGTGCTTGAAGAAGACGCGTGGAGTGTGACTAATTCGGCCCACACCAGTAAAAGCACCTATTACCATTTTTTGTTTTTACAACACAGTTTTGGCCTAACTATTATCTATTAAATTATTTCCGCTGGTGTGGGAAGTTACTAGGGTGCCAGAAGAGAAATAACGTTCCTCCTGCCTTCTTAATTTTCTTGCGATGCGAGTTTTGAGTGACGTGCATAATTAATAAACTTTGCGGCGCTGTTCCACGCTTCGACTGGCTTGTTAAGCTGACTGTCCATGAATTTAAGAATGCAAACTGTTTTTTTTTAACTTTAAATAAAACACAAAGGAAATAATTCTACAATTTAATTCTTTTATTTTCTTTTAATATGACGCCTTTATTTAAGTGTCTTGTCTGTACTGAGTAAGTGAAACCCAGCTCTGATTTCCAGTCGCCAAATCTGAAGTCTGCGACATTACACACCATCGCAGGAATCACTGAAAAATCACTTAGTGGTCATCCACAAAAAATTAATTTTGTCGCACAGCAAACCTGGGGAAACACTTATCAGTGTGACATTGATAGATGTTGGTAAAATTGCTCTCAAGCAATTAAAGCTGTTGGTAATATGCTGATAAACAAAATTGTATCACTTGAATTAAGTGCTGATTCCAGCTATGGAATCATGCCAAAATTACCTGGTGACAGCAAGATTTCACATCATTTTGTTTGAAATCACCTCCTTTCAAAATGCAGTGAATAAGAGAACTGAAGTGCAACTACCATCTTTTAAAACCACAACTAAAGAACAAACCCGTTATAGATGGCTAGAGCAGATCATCTTAAATTTTGAAAATATTCGCTTTGTTTATAAACAAGCAAAAAAGCAAGGAAAATTTTTTTTCTTCAAAGCAAATTACCACATGAATGCTATTTAAAGAATATTACGATTTATTGCAGTACAGCAATTCATTATCTCACAAAGTAAGTATTTTCAGTTGTGATAGCTGAGGGTGCAATGGTTGAGTGATGGTGTGATGTTACAGCGCCGAGGGCTGTCTCATCCCCCGCGTCGCAGATGGTGATGGTGAACGGCAGCAGGAGCAGGCCGGCCACCTACCAACCCACCGGCTACTACGCCCACAAGCAGCCCGTGTCCGGCCACTACGCTACCTTGGTACAGTACACCCTCCTCTCCCTCACCCCTCCTGCTGTTTGCTTATGGCCAAGTCTCATGTCAACATGTATTTTCTTGCATGTTTGTTCTACATTTTATGTTAAAAAAAAATTTTTTAATTTGGTGTGCAATTGATACATGACAAAAAAAAAACTAATAGCCCTTTTTTAAATGTAGCTTTAATTGTATTCTTAGTAGCACTCAACATATTCTTTCGTTGTAAACAGCACAGACTGTCCTCATGTTGTTGGTTTATGCCAACGACAAGGACTGTACCGCCTGGCAGCAAGCAAATCATTCAATTGTACTCTCCTCTCCTGAAGATGCGATCTTGCTTCCACTCCTGCACACCTGGCGAGCTAGCACAGTGTCCCTGCATACTCCCTGTCTCGATCGGCAGGTAGGAGGCGGACAGCCTACACGCAGGGTCCCATTTGCACCTGAAAGTGAAAAGAGTGCTGCCACTTCACAACTAACGTGTCGGGGAATGACTTATCAGGAGAAGGGAGACACATTTTGGTAATCCTTGGCTACCTCTGGCTGAAACTCACCACGGCCCGAACCATTTCACTTTGTGTCGTGCCCTCCACACTTTGTGGAAGGGAAGGCTGCAGGACGTCACACTTCCCCATGAATTTGTTTGTAGAGGAGCATCTGGCATAGGGTGCATTTGTATATTTACTGGCATGGCTGGAGTGCCAAAACAAAAACCACTCATTTATTTTCCAGATACATTCAACCAAAAGACAGGCGTAAATTATTCATAATGCTACACAAAGAATGGAAACAAATTGTGCCAGCTGTGCAGCAGAATGTAGCGGAGAACCTCCTCTGTAGGGTTAATGCTAAAATGGCATAAAGCTGTAATAACATGGAGTAGTAATAAATAACAAACAAATAAAAATTAAGAGCCATACTCATGGTACCCTAGCACCTGGGAGAGATGGGGCACAGTGGACATGTGACTGCTCCATTTAGACATATCATCCGTCCCCTCTCTCCTTACCTGGGTAGGTACATTCACGCTCTGCGACAGATCTGTCCGCCAACACTGTCCTAACTCGTACCACTCTCTCCCTGGCTTCTACAGCAAGGGTACCAACACATCAGGAATGAGGGATGGGATGATCCTGTAACCAAAGGCAACCTGTACTGCAAAGTTCACCAACACATTTCCATCAAACTGTAAACTTCCAGGTTAGAATTCTTGAAAATTTACGAATATGTGCTGTTTTTAATAGTAAGTCTTAAGTCTAGCTCATAAGAAACCTGTATTTCACCACCCAACAGAAAACCTTGGAAAAGCTAAATATGTCTGAAAGAAGAAAAGCCTAGGAAAAAACATCTTACAAACTCATCATAGAATTACATTTCTCATTTACATTAACACCTCACAATATTTAACAGTGTTCATAATCACATTCTAAAAAAAAAATTTCTTTACGAGTATATTAAATAAAAAATGTTAAATGTGAAAAGCTGGCTTTGCTGGCTTTCCACTGAGACAATAAGGGGTTGCTCATGATTAAAATGTGTAGAGAGTTGCTTGTGAAGTTAACGAGAGTAATTGAATAAGTATGGGAGAATTGTTCAGTGCAGCCAGAAACTCTCTACACCACAGTATTTTCTGCTAAACTGCACCTTTAAAAAATTTGAACTACACTCTTTAACCTTATGTGCTGCAGTTTAAATTTGGGACCTCACACTTGTGATGTCTGAAATCACTTCTGAAACACACTGTGACTCAGAAACAAATGTAATAATAGTGTATAAAAAATTAGTTATAAGCTCTACAGATGCCCAAAAGGTTTTATTAAGGAATTTTTTTTTGTTTAGCCTCGTCAGGGTCCAGTGGGCAAGCAGCAGACGTCGTCCATGAACCAGACGCTGCACATAGACACTCGTTCTGAACCCCTCCCGTAAGTATTATATCAATAATATATGATGAATTGATGAAATTACTGACTGCAGAAAAGTAATGCATATAAAATTGACACAACAGCTATCAAGTATCAAGTTTTTGATGGTTTTGTGTAAGTTATTGGGGACTGTTCTTGGTTTTAGTTACATGTTTTTGGGACTATTTTTGTTTTTTGTTGGAGTTTGTGATGTATAATTGATAGCTGTCATATCAATTTTATATTCATAACTATCTCTGGTGTGCCATAAGTGTTACTGTTAGCTTGTGTTTTGCTCTGCACTTAGCAGTTAGTCGTGTACATCATCTTCCGAGGAACCACTTTCCATTTTCCCTTTTTTCTAAAACTGTTCTTAGCAAAAATCACTCTCTGTTAATTTCTTCTCTTCTATCTTTCTACATTAAGTCTATATGTTGTGCAGCCACATATACAGTTCAATTGTTTTACACAATTTGTTTTGTCCTCTTTCTTTTGATTTAAATCAAATTATATTGGAAAACCTCAAATTATGTACTGTACCAAACAGCCTTCACCTTTTTTAGCTAACACAAAATAAGCTACTAGTTGTAACTTTAACCGTTTTTCTTGGGGGGCTATCCCATTTTCATCCCATCTTCATTCTGATGTGTCTACATCCCCATCTCATCTCACCTCATCCATTCTTTGGGCTGGCCAGAGCGACATGTGAATACCTCGGGTAGGACAGCCGGCTCCAATTAGCACCTCATCCATACGGGACCCTGCCCCAGGCAGGAACCACACGTGCATTTCCATTTCATTCTTTCCACTGCGACACTGTGCAGGTACCGGGCGCTGTACAACTACTGCCCCCAGAACGACGACGAGCTGGAGTTAATGGAAGGGGACACAGTGTACGTGATGGAGAAGTGCGACGACGGCTGGTACGTGGGCTCCAGCCAGCGGACGGGCTACTTTGGCACCTTCCCGGGCAACTACGTCGAGAGGATATGAGATGACGACAGCTGGTGAGACGACAAGAACTGCAGCTTTGCACTGCAGTTGTGTCCTTCTGTGTGAGGATGCTGCACTGTCTCTGACCATCTGTGGGCGGGGCTTACAACTCTGCCACGATACTGAGCAGAATTTTTTTAAGAGTAAGGAAGTGATTGGAAAGATATTGTAACATCTACTGAATAAAAAGAGAACTAACAAAATCTCTTTTAGTAAATATAACCATTGGCGACTCCAAGTCGGAAGTTTTTCTACCTTCCAGATCAGGAAGATAAACAAGTACAATAAATATAAATAAATAATAAACGAATGCTACTGTTTCATTGGAATACTGACGGGGTACGAACATTAAATAAAGCATTTTAGTAAACATAACACATTTCATTCATACCATAGTGGGAAAACTACAGCTCAGAATCATATTACCGCAGAACATCGCAGTCCAGAGTTGATAGATTCTGTACTGCTGTTACTGGCTTCTATGTCTTTGCGAGTCTTGAAATTTGTTTACCTTAGCAGCTCATTTTGAATACAGTGCTTCGTATTTTTGAATTGCCAAGGTCAAGCTCTCAGTGCAGGGGAATCCACAAAAAATTTACAAGAGCTTCCAAGTCGGCATTCTTCCTGACGGAGCAAAAGGGCAAATGAATCGTAAACCTGCCTGTCCGCGACGACAGCTGTGGCTTAGTTGTGTTCTGTATACTGTACGGCTGACTTGAGGATCATCAGAATTGTGTGCACATACTGCGAACCTACCGTTTGTGAATGCAACCCATCAGAAACATTTTTTAAATTACATTTGCACAGTTGGCAGCTACCAATAATGTTACACGAGTGACCGTCGTGCAAGTACGGAACATCTGCTGCACGTGTTTGCTGGAACTGCATCGCACAGAATTCCTCGAACAAAGCTGCAGACATTTTTTAAGGTAAACGTTACTAGATCGTTGATGCTTCCTTAATCTCTTGTCTCTGTATTTTTTAGTGCATCTGCTTGCAAAGTGCTCCTTTGTAGTTGATCTGATTTAAACTGATAACTGAAAAATATGTATATTTGGCGTGAAACACTAACAACTTAATTTGGACATCAGCATTTACTTTATAATAGCAAACGGTCAATGTTCAGTGCAGCAAAATGAAATTTATTCTCGTGCTTCCAGGATGTCTTGTGTCGTTACAACTACCGCTAGTGGTAATGGCTGAACCGAAATTGTTTGTTTTGTACTGAGCTGAGTGTTGCAATTCAGTTTTAATATTACTGTATATAGCTTATTGTAACTACATGCGTTAGGCCTAGCGATGCTTCATGTGAAGAAACTCATCATTGACAACCAAAGTAGAAACAGTGCAATTTTTCTGAAAGTGATTTGCTAAATTGTTGTTATTTTGTGTCATTAAATTTTTTTGCATTTTCAGTTTATTTTATATAACTGATATATATATTTATATATATATATATATATTATTATTTTTCATGATACATACACTTGTATAAAGTACGATGTTTTACATACAGAAGCAATCATCTGTGTAAGTATACTTTTGTACTGAGTAAAAAATTGTGAGCCTTTTAAAATCAGACCAGAATGGCTGTGATTTCCCATGCCTGTGCTATGATTCCAATAATAATTTTCCATAAACTTTCTTTAAAACTTAGGCTTAAAATTTTTTTTGTCAAAATATTATCTAGTTAATTTGTGGACAAAGATGGGGAAACAGCTAGTAAAATTCATATTAATCAGGTTCCAATTTCAGCCAAATAATTTAATACTGAATTGCTTTAATTAAATATATAAAATATACATTTGCAAAAAAAAAAAACACTTTCCTTAATCATTTAGTAATTCCAGACACAAATGTGTTGGCGTTCTTGTCATATAAGCATACGGTATATATTTGCCTATGTATGAATGTACATCATACAATAATAGATGATAGAATGTTCAATGAGGAATTTTAACATTTAAGTAAGACCTTGCCTCTGCAACATTTTACAAGAGTCTGGATCGGTTGCGATAAATGCAGACTTGGACATTAAACTGTGATGTTACATAACGTCAGGGCCGCCCTTAGGGTGTGCGACACATGCGGCTGCACAGAGCCTAGTAAAACCTCGCGTCCTGGAAATTTTTTTTTAATATTTAGCATTTGTTATGTAGTTCACAATAAAATTTATATATATAATCATGTTTATTTATAAAATGTAAAATGTGTTATCAATAAAGTGTTAGAGACATGAGGTGCAGGTGCTTGACAGCAGAGCATATTGTT
>NQII01001246.1:58238-75721 GCA_002778355.1 Clitarchus hookeri
TTTGAAGGGAAGGATCTTGTAAAAGTTCTTGCCCCTGGCCCCGCGTTGCTAGGGATGGCGCTGGGGTAACGTGGAAGTAGTTCCAACCAGGAGCCTGGTAGAGGTTAGGACCAAGCTTCATCACTGACAGTTAACTTGGTCTTGCGTAACCACTGTCAGAGGAACACTTTAGCAAAATGTCACGCTCCTCTGACAAATTTAGAGTTCTGTTAGTTTCATTTTTGTTTCAGCTGAAACAAGCTTGGCTCTTAGTCTTATTGCCACAGTGACGCGACATCTCTCGTGAATTGCGACCAGCGTGGGCATCGGAACCACGTCAGCGGCATGGCTTCTGCTCACTTCCAGACGATGTCATTTCTTTCCTGACCAGTTTCACCCACAAAAGACGCACACGTTATTCTTGAAAATTAATGCTTATTTCATTACCACAGTAATATTGGGAATAATTATCATCGAAACCTCGTAAAACCAGTCGAGTAAAACTGAACAAAGAAGGTTACTTTTAACGGCACAAATTACGTAACTGTGTAGATTAACGTACAGTGTCCATTTACCTCTTAGTTTGATTTCTCGGAAATCCACAAACTAATTTGGCAGCCAACATTAAACAGGCTTACTAGACTTCATATCTTTGAAATATTTTAAGGTTCATGATTTTTACTCATTCAAAAGAGTGGATGTCTGTACAGAAACATGTATATAATATAACTAGTAACACACACATACACACATGTCTACTGGGATTAGTACATTGTAATTCTCGTGATGGATTAGTGGTCTTGTGTTGTTTGTATTTATGAAATGATTTACACTCTAGTCACTAGCCAAAGTTGAATATCTTCCTTGTACAAATACTGTATCATGAGATGAATTGTAAAGAGAAGTTGGAAATTGTACCCACATATTTTCTCGTAACAACTATGTACAGTAGTAGTTTTATAATATCTTAAGCGTAGAGTTGCTTGTTAAGTTCGAGAACAGAGGAGAGTAGATGACAGTTCATCGCTGTCTGTGGTTCATGGATCTATTTTTATATCATCCATTATTACAATAGGCCTCTCAAACAAGTGCAAGTAAAGGAATTGTTATTCCAGACAATGTTATTTCTTCTAGATCAAATTGTGATTTCTTCAAAAAGTGTCTGGCACCCATTCAAACTTCATAAACAAGAAGAAAAATCATACTAGGCTTTTAGGTACATTTTTCTGAAATGGTTAAAAGTATATGCATACTTAAAAAAAATTGTATTTTATCTACATATGTATTTCAAATTAAAATTGTCTGCTAACCTGTACTGGTATGCTTAAGAAATTACTGTACAGAGTGCTAACTATAGCGACTAGAGCCAAACCAATAGAAGTTGCATCAGCTGGGGTGATTATGCCAAAGAGTTAGTGGTACATATTCATGAGCACGTAGCAAATGTTCCGACATGCGACCCACTCGGCTACGTAGTCGCTTTGAAAATGGCTCATAGCTCACCACGAACTGCCAGTCCTACCACCTTGGCCTTGCTACTTGTAACCGCGTGACAATAAATGCAGTACAGCACTACATAGCATAAAAAAATAATTTTATGTTCTCTCGTCGAGCCACTTGAAATCCACTCCACCAGACTTAGCCTCTGTTTTTGTGCCTGGAACTACCTTACGTATTCAATCAGCNTGTTCTCTCGTCGAGCCACTTGAAATCCACTCCACCAGACTTAGCCTCTGTTTTTGTGCCTGGAACTACCTTACGTCTTCAATCAACCGACCCCTTCGAACAAAATAACAACATTGTTTTTAGGAGCAACTGTTTATTCTTTGTCTTGGTCATGTTAAAACTTGTTTTGAAATGACGTACAATCTAATTAGTAATGAAAGAAGTGGACCCAATGATTACATGCCGTGCAAATGCAATAAACAGCTTTCACTATTAGACTTGTGGGACTGCATCTGTATTATGTCACAGACGATAGTTTGCATTCTGCTTTATCTATGGTTATGGAATGTGTAACATACCAGTGCCTTCTCCATAACCTACAAGCTTACATCATACAACATTGTTAGGACAGAGTCGGGGAAATATCCAGGACCGCAGTTTCGTAGCTTATAGTCACTAGAAAACTTAGTTCTACCATGTGGTGATTGCATATCAAAAACTTTTGTTGTAATTTTTCAGTATATTATTTTACTGCTCATTTTGATTTGATCTCATCAAACAATAAAAGTTCAAACTCAAGTTTTTCTTTAGGTTTATTTTCACATACATATTTGTTGATAGTTATAAAATTATGTTAATGGATTTTGCACAAGAACACATCATATGATTCACTTAATTGATATGTTTGACAAATTTCTGTTGGTTTCTTTGTGCTTTGAGGTTCTTGGTTAGCCGCGATTAGGGACAGGTGTTTTTCACGAACAAATTTTTCAAGTCTAGTTGTATTTCAAAACACTTTTGTTCATACGCATTTTCGTGGTTGGATGATTTTAAATGTCACGTGCCTCAAGTGTCTGTCTGCGAATCAAGAACGTTCAGTTTCGGAGTACTTTATCACGAGTGTCCCAGTCAAATAAGAACATGTCTTCTCACGTAGACGCGCTGCCAATAACCAAAGGAAGTTGTGGTTGGGGACGTAGGATATTGAAGTCTAGCATGGCCGTAAATATTTTTGTGAAATACACCTACTCTAGCCGTGATGTGTTGGTTGATGCCATGACATGAATTTTGAACTGGGCTACGATAACATTCACATAATGATGGCAGAAAGTTTTGCTGATGGATGGGTGTATTTAGTGAAGCTAGGTAACTTGTAATGTTGGTTTAACACACTGGCTCTGTGGAGAACTGCACTCAGATAAGCAAGCGTGCGTACCAAGGAGTACGCCGTAGGTGGTTTCCTCTTGCCTTGGGGGGTGGACTGCGTTGGCTGAGAACGGATGATGTGAATGTTGATGACTGAGCCCCCTCACGACACAGGTCCACAATGTGATTATAAAGTAGTTTCTTCTCTGAACTGGGGTTGTCTATCGATCACGAGGCTGTATATACATAAATGTAGTTGCATCGTGTTGCATGTATTGTGCGACTATGTGCAAACGGTTTTTAAAGTACACACAACTGTGTGTCAGACCAGAAAACCTTTAAAAACAATGTACGTAGTTTATTAAGTAACTCATCCAGTGCCTGAAAACGTAGCAGGAATATGTAACTAAAAACTCATGTATGTAACTGTGCTTATATTTTCACTACATGTATGAGGTACTTATTTGAAGTTTGTTATTGTTTTGTTTATGGATAGATTTATTTATTATAAGCAAAGTACTGTACTAATTTTAAGTGATTTGTGATGTTGCTTTTGTTTGCTTAATAAAGTATTGCACAGTAGGTTTTGCTATCCTCGCAGCTGACACCAAATAAAGTACAGCATGTACAATACAAGGATGACTAATACTCCACTTATGTTTTGTGTGTTCCATTTGGCAATTATCGAACTTGTCAAGTTGATGCAATGGTTTGATGATTCCGTGTTCTGTATGCATTTATGATATACTGTGCTGCCTCTTGAACATAAGAAATTATACTAGTTTGTTTGGAACATGGGTACAAGTTTATTTAAAAACAACTTAATGTGTATACACAAACATGTGCACATACATATTCATTCATTAGCAAAAAAAAATTTTGCACCCATAAGAGAGCGACCTACTAGAATGGAACTTGGTGGGTAGGTTTGAGAGTGTGACATACAGATAATTCACATGTTACTCTCTGCGCACAAGTGACGTCAGCAAGAGTGGGCCTTAATGCTGTACCTGTCGGACCATATAAGATCATTCTAGTGTGCATGCTTTTATTTCTGACTCGTGCTGTAGTGTCTGTGGCAACCCCCTAAAGTGTAGTATGCCTCTAAGATGAGTTCAACAGCACTTTGAACAGTTGGACACATTCGAGAAGGGTCCCATTGCGTGGTCGTGGGTGGCAAAACAGTCATTTCGCCTTAGCGCGTGCCATACTGGCCGAGCGGATAGTACCACAGCACACTGTTGGCACCAATGGAGAGAGGAAAGCGTGCACATGCGACACGCAGGATGTAGGTGATCACCACAAACCACACCGAGGGAGAACAGACATGCGCAGAGTGCCCCGACCACTACGACTGCAGACGTCCAGTGAGCACTGAAGCCCACCTAGCGTCCTGCGAGTGCCAGCACCTGTGGGAGGGAGAAGATGGCAACACGACGCAGGACTACATACACGCAGCCTGTTATGACGACTGCCCTTAACACCACATTGACGTCACTGTGACCAACCAAGCAGAATGGCAGCAGTGATCTTCAGTGACGAGTCCTGCTTTTGTCTTGGTGGCAATTGAAATGTTGTAGCAGACAATAAAAAAGAAAGGATCAATTTTTCGTTCCAACGAATAACATTTTGTAATTTCCATATGTAACTATATTTTATTTACAACTGACATTACATTTTTCTCAGTACAAATATTGTTTGACATTTAATGAGAAACTTTCTTGCTTTATCTCCCATTGTCTTCTCTTTCATGCGGTTTAATTTTTTTTTTACGAGCAAAGGAAACAGTTTTCAAAAACGTTCTTGCAGGATTCGATTGTGGCTAGAATTTTCTTGTCAAGAATATTTATCCCGATTCATAATGTTCTTCAGATTACCGATTGAGTTTTTTTTTAATGTTATTGATCCGAACGCATTGCATACAGGACTGGGCGAGTCATGGAAAGTATCTTTGACATGGGTAAAATTCATGCGAGGCAGAAGAAACAAAGAAGAAGAGGGAGAGAAAGAACGACCCTCGGCCACCTTTGTCCCATTTCCTGGAACACAGCATCCCGCAGAGAGAGTGTCGCCCAGGTGTTGCTACTTGCTTCATACCTCAAAACTGGTTTCTGTCCAATGACTCCTGGAATAGCGAGACCAGCGGTGTACGAAAAAGCAACGGACTATCGGAAATCCAGTAAAATTAAATTATTTTTGTCAGCGCCCAGAAGAAAGAGGCGCAGGCCCGCAATGCTAAATAACTGTGTTAGTGAAATATTTTCCTTAAAATGAATAAATCTGCGAAGTGTAAATGTATTTCATGTGTTTGTTAATTATTATTAGTATTATTTTAAGAAAGACATACTAAAACCACCCAGGGGTGTATATAAATATCCCCCCCCACCCCACAATGAAAAATAAAATATTAAAAAATAAAGTTAAGAAAAAAAAATTTAAAACTTTCATTTTTTTTATATAAAATAAATGTGCAATCTCTTTGAACATGACGGATGTTTATATAATTTTGTGGTCTATGCCTGTATATATTACCCCGTTGGTTGTAAATATTTTTGAACTAATAATTTTTAATTTTACATATTTCATATTTTTCTCTAAAAAAATATAAATTTGTAATCCACCCGTGTAAGTAAACTCCTTGCTTTGCTCCTGCAACCACCAGTTCAAGTACTTCCGAGAACTTCGATTCTGCAGTAAATATCCGTCGCAAAATACCACAGTTCTTCTTATAGGACAAATTTGCATATGTAAAGTCAATTTCAGATTAGCATTAAAAAAAAGTGTAATTCTATATTTTGATTATAAAAAATACAAAAGAGACTAATGATTTGAATATCACTAGACGATTTACTAAATTTATCAGGTAAGTCAATATAATTTTATTGTGTTTTATGGAAGTACGTCAGGCGATATCAGNATCCCCCCCACCCCACAATAAAAAATAAAATATTAAAAAATAAAGTTAAGAAAAAAAAATTTAAAACTTTCATTTATTTTATATAAAATAAATGTGCAATCTCTTTGAACATGACGGATGTTTATATAATTTTGTGGTCCATGCCTGTATATATTACCCCGTTGGTTGTAAATATTTTTGAACTAATAATTTTTAATTTTACATATTTCATATTTTTCTCTAAAAAAATATAAATTTGTAATCCACCCGTGTAAGTAAACTCCTTGCTTTGCTCCTGCAACCACCAGTTCAAGTACTTCCGAGAACTTCGATTCTGCAGTAAATATCCGTCGCAAAATACCACAGTTCTTCTTATAGGACAAATTTGCATATGTAAAGTCAATTTCAGATTAGCATTAAAAAAAAGTGTAATTCTATATTTTGATTATAAAAAATACAAAAGACTCTAATGATTTGAATATCACAAGACGATTTACTAAATTTATCAGGTAAGTCAATATAATTTTATTGTGTTTTATGGAAGTACGTCAGGCGATATCAGCACTCCTACTGTTTTCGGAAAGAGGCCTACTCACTGTTTAATTTTTGGAACACTTATCGCAGATGGGGACTGCGATGTAACAGCACACTGTTACAATTATGACCATATCCTAAACTGTACTGCAAAAAAATTTAAATGCAGAAATCATGTGCTGCATAATTATGGGAACAAGTTAAAAAAATTGCAACCAATAGCAAACACTGACACATACATTAGTGGAAAATTCTAGCTGCGAACATTTTGAGAATGCGAAATGCAATTGTGTCCTCAGTGCGTTATTGGAAAAGCCATACAGATTACCTCAACAGTAATAATTAAGTTTAGTGACTTTTGTGAAGGAAACATCCTAGATAAACAAAAGTAGCATTAATGAATTCTGCACAGCTTACCTTGCTAATATTCAGGAGGAGGTCATGTTAAAATAGGTAGAACGTATTAAATAAAATAGTTAAAAATATGAGCAGTCCGCCGGTTTGTTTACGGCGGACGCCATGATTTTTGGTGACACCATGATTCCTGCTATCACCTTATTGGCTTGTGGGTATTGTTATATCACCATGACACGTCACAATGTGGTGTTAACTGACATTTTGGAGGTAGTTCAGTAGCCTTTGTGTCTTTGCCAGGGTGAGTTGTGACGTCCCAATCCGATGGATTTAAATCAGGAGAAAGCAAGAACGAGTGCTTCTGTGCATTATATTCGCCTATGAACGAGTGCTTCCGTGCGTAATATTTGCATATGTGGCATTTTAGTACAACATGGTGTTTCATCATGTGAGGTAAGGTTGAATTGGCAGAGGACCGAGGAATCGTACCTGCTGTCTACCTAGGTAAGTTAATTTATATTCTTTTGGTGTGTTTTATGGTTCCTTTAAATCCCTAAAATCCTAATTTCGTAGGTTAGTGTAAAACCCTACAATCCTAGGTTAGTGTAAAATCCTAGGTTAATTAAAAAATATAAAATAGTGATTCGCCCATAGTGGGGTTAGGTCCTGTTAGGTTAGGTGGGCACATATTACGAAATTAGTCGTACGTTAATGCCCCTCGTATATTCATGTTCGGCGGCATTAGTAAAGTGGAAATACACCATTTTCCGTGAATTTTTTTTTCACAGCAAAGTCCCTAACTTAATATTTACCACTTCGGGACATGTAAATACAGGGGTACTGTTTGCCAACACATGATACCGCATATTTTCGAGCTGTAGTTTATAGAACAGCTGCTAGTTACACATTGTGACGTAAGGTTTAATTCGGTTAGGTATGCTACATATCAAATTGCTACACACCCAGCGATGTCTAAACCCTTGACGACATACATATACCACACACACTAAAACGTGCCGAAACCACACTAAGTACGCTCGCGTAGGATCATCCACCCCTGTGATTCACCTGTCGTGAAGTTAGGTTTAATTTGGTTACGNCACACTAAGTACGCTCGCGTAGGATCATCCACCCCTGTGATTCACCTGTCGTGAAGTTAGGTTTAATTTGGTTACGTCTGCTGCATTTTACATGACTGGCCGCAAAATTACGGAAGCCCTTCAATCAACACACACACGCAATTCACTACAATATAATCGCTGTCTATGCTAAAACTCCAAATGTACTACGTTACTCGCCCATTGAATTGGCATACTTCTGTTTATAAACACCATCTGTGAACGTCTTTTTGTTTGATCTACTATATGTTAATTTATTCTACTAGTAATACGTTACATAGTACAATCCTCTCGTGAATATAGACACGGTAAGCCTTAAGTAATTCAATAGAATTACATGATGTTCCAACACTGTTTGATTGCTGTTTTTTTTTTTTACCTGTATCGCCTTAGCGCCTCGACATAAATATACCCTGTGAATGACGGTTATATCAATTATGGATTGGTTTCAAAAGGTATGATCGCATTTAATACAATTTAGCGACCCGATATAAATATATTGGACGTACATTTTACGTGTTTTACTCCATAAAAACTGCAATCTTCTTATCCCTCATCAATATCACATTTCATGGTATATACTGCTAATTACGTAAAGCCCCACTAAAACTCGTATTAAGTGTGATTAGTAATAACCATATGTAAAATTTGCAGGTATTATCATCCCAATTTTCGGAAATGTCGCCATTCTATATTCCGTCCATTTTTAATGATTCTTTGCAATTTCTAACCTAAAATTANCCCAATTTTCGGAAATGTCGCCATTCTATATTCCGTCCATTTTTAATGATTCTTTGCAATTTCTAACCTAAAATTTTAAAAATGGAATGTTAAATAAATTTTCGTGTTTAAAACTTATTTTTATAATTTTATATTGTTAATAACTCTTTTTTTTGTTTTTATGTTGTGATTTTGGTTTTTTCCGTATTTAGGTTTTGCTGGTGTTACCGGAAGTAGTTTTTTATGTGCTGCCGTTGAGGGAAGTTGTCGGAATCGAAATTCGAACTTTCTAATGGGACCTTTTGAAATTACAGACACGTATTTTACCGCTGGGTGGTTAAATCGTTNAATCGAAATTCGAACTTTCTAATGGGACCTTTTGAAATTACAGACACGTATTTTACCGCTGGGTGGTTAAATCGTTATGGTTCCCCACCGCCATCGTAATGTAGTTTAGCCAGCCGTGGTCCAAGAAGTTAAGTTTTATTTTCTGAGTCGAGCCATGTACAGAAGAGGGCTTAGACTCATAGGATTTTAATTCTTTTAGTGGTTTCCAGTCGCCTTCTAGATGAAGCACTGCGTGGCGCCATGGAAGATGCCGAGATCTACCAAAAAGTAATGTGACGCCACTGACTTTTCTTGGCCGAAGGAGCTTTTTGAGCAGTTGCCAAAATGTAATACTGGACTAAGCGACATTTAAATTTAATTTTTGGAACACAATTAACGTTACCTGAGCGGTCGGAGATAGTAATGCGGACGTCGTCCGGCGACCATGTTAAGATAAGTCAGAATATTACACTATATTCCTATTTCGAGTAGAATGGGCGCCAGCTCACTGGGTGAGCACGAAGTCAAAGTTCTCAGGATCATGGGCCAAATGACCATGCGGCTGTATCCCCTGACACACACGGTACAAATTTACAGGAAAAATAAATATATAGCCATGGTATTCAGGCTCCCCAGCACGCCGTAGTATTACATTTTACCTTATAAATGAAGGATGCCTCCTTGNATATAGCCATGGTATTCAGGCTCCCCAGCACGCCGTAGTATTACATTTTACCTTATAAATGAAGGATGCCTCCTTCAGGCGTCTAGGACTTCCTGGATAGGGCCAGGGCCCGAAATAAAACACCAAATGTGAACTCACAAGTTTCGGTTAACTCCTTTAAATTGTATTGCTGAATAGTGTACACAGTTGCATGTATACAATGCAAATTAAAGCAGACGTGACTCATACGGCCTGCCAGCGGCCGTTACTATACAAAAGGCCAAGAATGGCGCAAAAACTTGCAATAGTAATTAAACCTCTGGGGTCGATAAATTGAGCTGACGGAGGGGTGCTGCGAATGCGGGGAAGACTGTTGGTAAACTAAATAAAAGTTCCAGTAAATTATGTTAACCTATTGCAGAAGTGTTAAGAACAAAGTATGAAAATCCCCCATGATGCATGTACAGCACCTAAGACCCGTGGAATCAGACTGCCAGGGGTAGTGCGAGCGAACCGCGTCCTCGCCAAGAGCTTGCGCCATCCCACGAGGTATCTTAGTTTACTGCCCTCATTACATAAACACGTAAAACATAGAGACAATCGGACCCTTCAACATTCGGGATGGACATCCCTTAGCTTGAGGGGAGTTAAGAGTTCTTTCTTAAGCATTATTTTTAATACAAATCATGATAATTGCTGAGCACGTGGGAAATTCACGTCTGTTAAGTTTTGGGGCACTGTACGACCGGACCGGTCAGGTTGAAAGGAAGAATAATTATTTCCCACGTCGCTAATTGCTTGACTATACACACAATTGCACTCAGAAAATTATATAGTGTGTTTCAAATACCCTAGCCTTGCTACTCTACACCTCATTAAATATGCACGTGGCATGCATTTATTCTGCAATTACTTCGCAATTCCCTAAGGGCGAATTTCACTTAACATTTGCCCGTGGGCGATAAATTCTAATGTCCCGTTCCCAAGTGAACGATGCGGACACGCATTGGGACACACGACGTGCGTGTTCCACGGGCCGCATTGGTGCAGCGACTGTGGGTCGATGATGTGATGACAGTGGCCGTGCCAGACCACGCAGTAGTGGTCCACGTCATGATCAAGTGATCCTAGCGCTGCCGAATGCAGTTAACAGTGGAGCAATTTCAAAGTGAACCCTGAGAAATTATGTTAATGAAGGTGAAATTTAAACTTCCNGATGCGGACACGCATTGGGACACACGACGTGCGTGTTCCACGGGCCGCATTGGTGCAGCGACTGTGGGTCGATGACGTGATGACAGTGGCCGTGCCAGACCACGCAGTAGTGGTCCACGTCACGATCAAGTGATCCTAGCGCTGCAGAATGCAGTTAACAGTGGAGCAATTTCAAAGTGAACCCTGAGAAATTATGTTAATGAAGGTGAAATTTAAACTTCCNGAATGCAGTTAACAGTGGAGCAATTTCAAAGTGAACCCTGAGAAATTATGTTAATGAAGGTGAAATTTAAACTTCCTGATTTTGATTTTAATATTTTAAGAAGAAAAACCTGATTTCCAAAATTTTATTAAGTTATTTTTGGAGCAATTTTTAATGCCATTAAATTACAGTTTTCAGTTACGTGAGCAATGTATTTTCCCCTCGTACATTTTCAAACAGAATTTTTTTAATTTTAAATTTAAAGCAGCGCTTTTTATTTTTTATTTTTTTTTCTAATAAAATGTAAGGATGGTGGCATTTCAAAGTAGTCAGCCTCCCGGTGCAGCCGCACTAACTTCAACAATATTATCAGCATACTAAAAATTAATTTCAATTTTCAAGGCAATAACTTTCCAGTATTGTGTTTACTTTTCACCGCAAATTTATAGAATAATATGTTTAATTAGTAATTTTAGTAAAGTCATTGCAGTGATTATTTAATTCTGTAGCTTTGTCACCTTTGCCATCGTACTTACTCTACTGACTGACTTGACAAATGAAGTGTTTTGTTGGGAACATTGCATGCTCTGTTCTGACAGCTAGCAGATAGAAGAAACTTTACAGGACAGCATGCCTTCGTAAGAAAATGGTAAATTAAGGTTCTTTCTCTCTCTCAGAATTGAACACAAACCAGAAACATGTTAAAACCCTATTTACTTATCTCACATCACATTTCATGTGTTTATTTTCACATTTATTTGATGAAACTGGCCAATTTCTTACAGTAGGTACCAGAACAATCGCATATTATTTTTATTACACACATTCGTTACGAAAATATTTTGTGTTGATTGTTTACTTCTTCAAAAACTTAGTGTAGTTCCAGACAGTTTTTATTTTTAATATAGTTATGTAGTTTAGAATTTGAGAATCTAAAATAACATGTTTATTTTCATTTGGTGCCATGGAAATTGAAGATGTTTTGCTACCGCGCTTTTTAAATCTTACACATACCAATCTCCCAACAAACACACAACGTCCACATGACATCCCTTGCAGTTATCAGTGACTATAACATCCCTAGGGAATACTGTGGACATCTATACTACATGATCCCATGATCATCTATAACGGTGCCCTCATTAATGTCCCAGAGAGATCCTCGGTGGATAAAACTTTGGATATTGAAGTATTATGTAGCTTTCTTGCAAGGTAGTTTGGCCCAGACATTTGCGCGCCAATTTTGAAGAAAGATAGGTTTTTGCCTTTTGATAGTGTGTGAAAGTAAAATGTTTTATTGCATTTTCTGATGATGAAGAGAAAACCATACAGTGTAAAATATGTGTGAAGTTTAGTCGGGCGTGCGAGTGATGACTGCATTAAATTCCTATTGTGCCGCTTGCTTTCTCTACGAGAGAGGCGTCTAGCAAAGAGGACAATGACGCCATGCAAGTCAGCGTCCCTTCGACTGAATGCGACGTGAGAAAATTTGCTTAAACTGGCAATTGTGTTACAGTTGCTAGTTGCCTGTCAGAATGTTTAAACACAGGTAAGTAGACACTGCAGCAATAGTGAGATATTAAAGACTACCCTTCATAAGACAAAATACCATACACATATATCCTCTGCGTTAGCATATCAAAATACAAGACACAATTTCATACAATTTGTATGATTAATAATGATCCGACAAAACATGCAAATCACTGAGTAAAGAAACTCTAACTACAACTTCTACGTGAAGCATAACACAACAGGTAATTGTGAGAAAATAGTTGATTTATCAATTGAAATAAGTATTCATAATTAATCTGAAAATCATCAATAAGTATGTTGTGTTAAATCCATGAAAAAAAAATGTCAAAATAAATTATGTTCAGTTTGAAATGAAATAGCATACTAAATCACCTCTTTAAACATATGCAAATAAAAAGATATCCGTGAGTTAATCAGGAACTGGCGTTTAAGATTTCTCATAAATAAAATCATTAAAATGTTTGTAGCGGTAACTCGNTCCGTGAGTTAATCAGGAACTGGCGTTTAAGATTTCTCATAAATAAAATCATTAAAATGTTTGTAGCGGTAACTCAGTTGTAGAACATAAGATTCTCACTGTTGGCTTCTGGTAATGTTCGTCGGAAACTTAAATACCCTTCTTAAAAATTTCAGATAAAATTTAAAATCGTCCAAAATCACTTTCATTCAAGTTCAAATTAATTTAGAAAATCCAAAATAAAAAAATGGAAAGTCTGTAGCTCTCAAATTCAAATGTAAAATGATGTTATGCATATTACTCAACCTCTGTAGATCTNAAAAAATGGAAAGTCTGTAGCTCTCAAATTCAAATGTAAAATGATGTTATGCATATTACTCAACCTCTGTAGATCTTACTTAACATGTTGGTGGAGACAGTTGCAGAAGTTCTTGAAAACACTCCAGAAACTAATTACAATGCGGTTCGGGCCCTCTTATTTAAAATAACTTGGTGCCTCTCTAACACCATGCCTTTTCTTATGATGGGCGGTAATATCAAAATTACATATATGCAAATCTTTCCAACACAATCTTATGTTGATCTGCTCATCATGGCNTGATGGGCGGTAATATCAAAATTACATATATGCAAATCTTTCCAACACAATCTTATGTTGATCTGCTCATCATGGCATCAGAGGAGAGTAATTAGTCACCAGGGTTCACATGATAATGCTAATTACACGAGAAATTACTACAAGACATCACTTCCTTCTATGTCATAGTATAATCAATCCTGTAGTTTATACCTTTCTTCATNACGAGAAATTACTACAAGACATCACTTCCTTCTATGTCATAGTATAATCAATCCTGTAGTTTATACCTTTCTTCATGGCCAAAACTGCTGGATAAAACCAGGTAGAAATGCAAAGAGAAAAACGATGATACAATTAAAATTAACACTGCCAAAGATATCTGAGCTCAATTCTCATGTAACAAATAAAAAAATAGAACTGTCAAAACTTAAAAAGTACACAAACCAAAATATTATGTAAATATAAATTTAGAGGTGATATACTGATTATACAAAACTAGCTATACCTGAGAGTAGGGGCTTTAAAATTAAATAAATAATTAAGTTTTCCAAAATAAACAACATGCATCCCAAAAGAAAGTCATAACATAAACAAAAATTTCAATGCTGAAATTGTTACAATATCCCAAGTTCGTCCTTTCTGGCTCTCAAGGATGTCCCATTAGTATATCCCTACTTCGTCTTTAAGGAGATCCCTAGGATGCCCCATTGGAATATCTTTTGTTCATTATTTAAGGAGTTCCCTTGTATGTCCTATTTACCTCCTTGATGCCCCACACACATTCTCAATGGACAAATTTGGGACATTCCTGGTTCGTCCTTTAAGGAGTTACCTAGGATACCCCATTTACATTACAAGTACCTGGTGTACTAGAGACAGGACAAACTTGGGATATTCCTTAGTTCATATTTTAAACAGTAGATAGTGTTTGTCTTTGTCACATTATAGGATATTAAATAAGGAATTTTAGACGATCTCCTAAAAGTTTAGATTTTTCCTTCAGGTAAAGCTATGTTACTCTTCATGCAGTTTGTAAAGAAGTGGTAGGTCTACTCATACATTTTTTGAAATATTTCAGGGTGAAAATATGAAAATAATGATAATTTAATAATTGCAGACAGTAATAGAAGGCTGCANTTTTTTGAAATATTTCAGGGTGAAAATATGAAAATAATGATAATTTAATAATTGCAGACAGTAATAGAAGGCTGCGTACACTATAGGTCGTAGGGAAATCCCAAGGGTGACTGTTCTACAAATCCACATGTGGTCCTTCTGATGGCACAGCGATGACTTTTCTGCATGTCTATAGGACGTTCCAAGGACATAATTTCTCCATACCCGTAGGAGGTACTAGGGCGTCCCAGGGGCGACTTAACCAAATCCCTAGGNTTTTTTGAAATATTTCAGGGTGAAAATATGAAAATAATGATAATTTAATAATTGCAGACAGTAATAGAAGGCTGCATACACTATAGGTCGTAGGGAAATCCCAAGGGTGACTGTTCTACAAATCCACATGTGGTCCTTCTGATGGCACAGCGATGACTTTTCTGCATGTCTATAGGATGTTCCAAGGACATAATTTCTCCATACCCGTAGGAGGTACTAGGGCGTCCCAGGGGCGACTTAACCAAATCCCTAGGAGATACCAGGAGCTTCCCAAGGATGGGTGTGTTCGATATCCCAGGGACATTCACAGGCTATCTTTAGTCTGAACATTTCCTATATTAGGACTCAATTTGTGCATCCCATGAACAACATAGGGAGGAATGTTTCTATGTACCAAGGATGTGGCTGTGCGGATAGTGTATTACCAAAACTTTATTCACTACAAAAAGATTAAAGGCATACAACACACATCCAATCGTGCAGCTAGTTCGTAAAAATAATTACTGTATTTGATGGAATTCCTTCATTACGCTTGGAGTTCAGTAGGGAGAACGAAGAAAGAACATATCCCAATTACGCAGCTAGTTTGTAATAATAATTCCTGTATCCGACATAATTCATTGCTCTCGTCAGTACAGAGAACGAAGCATTTCACAAGTTGCAATGGTTTTGGTATGTGAGAAGTGCCTCTGGAGTGTACACAGATGTACAGGGCATATTATGTGCCTTGTAACATTCAGGGCAGAAATGTGGAGATTGGAAAGGTGGAACAGAAGAAAATTAGAGACTGTGGGGATGAAGCTAGTACAAAGCACCATGTCAAGGATGTGATACTATTTGCACTGTTATTGTATTCCTGAAACAAATGCGTGAGAGTCAGTCTTCTGTGATAAGTTAACCTCTTATGTACTGTATATGAACTCACATGAAAGTTGTTCACATTTTAACAGACAGGGCCGGTCCTTGGTATAAGCAAAGCATATGGAAAACATGTAAAAAAATAAATTAAAAAAACCAGGAATTTTTTTTAGAAAGGTGACTTAAATTATAATTTAAATTAATATTAAAATAATTTTACTAAAAACTCTCTTTAAACCCGTTATGATAACACTTTTAAAAATTATTAAAATTCGTTGTGGTCTTGTGAAAAGGGGGATGCGCAGGCAGAGAATATGACTCCTATCTCCTCAGCCAGCTCGCATCGTGAGAATGAGAAGATGCCCCTTTCAAAGATTAATTTGTCCGTTTTGCCCAAACCAGCACACACCTAACTGCAGTTATTCGTCAAAGTTTCGGAATGCTGTTGCATACGGTAGTAATGTGCAAGGTGTTCTGTACTGTTATGCATGCAACTGTCAAGTTTCAAGGACATCTATTACTGGTTACATGGAGTAACGTTTTATTGTATTTCAAGTTTTTGTTTTTTATGAACATATTTTCAAACATAATTGCTGAAGGTAAGAAAAAATCCTAAGAATTTTAGCAGAAAAGAAAACTACAGGAAAGTGACAAAGATCAAAGACAACCCAAAGTGTTGTTTTCCATCTTCTTTTATGAAATTTGACTATAAATCTAATGAATAGTGAGTCTTCATTATCATTCGCTGAGATAAAGCGTGTTCAACTAAAAATAATAGTATTTTAGTGTTTAACGTATATTTGTATTTGTAGTTGTTGATGTTTGGTGGTAAAAATATGTCTTGATAGATTGAATTTNGGGGGGCGACAGGGGTGAGTTGTCTTCCACTAAGGGGCGACACCTCATAAAAGGTTGGGAACCACTGCTCTAGGCTGTTCACAGTGAAAATAGCACTTTTAAAAGCCTTNTTTTAAGTTTGAAAAATCAGTATTTTATGTTGAAAGCACACTACATACGACTTCTACAAAATATGTTGCTCTAGGCTGTTCACAAGGCTTTTAAAAGTGCTATTTTCACTGTGAAGTATCTTCTTTAAGTCCGTTATGTTTTGTATAAATTCGCAACATTTCTAAATGTTGTGTAACTCTCTGCTTATGTTTACATTCAAGTGTTCAAAATTTCAACACATATACTTATTTTAAAAAAAAATATTATTATTGTAGTGAATAACATACATGTTAATGATAACAATTTTTATATTTATATCTGATTGCCGTTAACTTTGTTTTACCCTTCAGAGTTATTTTGACAAGAAATATGATTTGTTATCCTATAAGTCAAGAATTGTATTGGCATTGGACGCGATACCCTTTTCCTGTTATAAGGACCACACCAAGGTGTTCAAAACACTCCACTTTAAATGTGTGCATCATTCGAAACAACATATTGTCTCTTAGGAAGTGGGACAATCTAGATAATATGAAGTACGTGTCGTTCATGAAATTACATAATCATTTCTAATAATATTTAAGAGTGGAGTAAAGGGGCATGTTTTTCTTTTGCTTGTTAACTCTTGCATGTAACTTGAATTTTTTTTATTCTATTACAATATTACAAAAAAAAATTTCGCTCGTTACAACCATTAAATATTTGTAGACATATTGCAATTCCTGCTTAAAAAAAAAAACGTTAATAATTTGCTGCCAAATTTACTATGAGTAGTTCAGTCATTGCCTACGATAGTACGTAGGCAATTGCAAGCAATGTTGCATTGTTTTTTTTTTCAACTGTAGATTATAAAACTGCTCTCATAGGTGTTAACAGCTTTACCCCCCCCCCC
>NQII01001246.1:75730-136605 GCA_002778355.1 Clitarchus hookeri
TAGGCCTCACCACATTTTGTATTAGGTGCCATTGAAGAGAGAATAGCCATGGTCCATGCTCTTCTGAGAGGACTAACGTACGATGCAGTGCGAGCTGATTTTTCAAACTAAGATTTAGGAAACCTGGCCCCAAAAATGTGACCATTCACCATCTTGTCAACAAATTCAATCACACAGGTAGTGTTAAGGACAAAGAGCATTCAACAAGGGCCATCGGTACCTAAAGACGCGATGCAATGGATTCAGGAAGTCATTGGACGAAGTGCTTGTGCATCAACTGTGTCTCAGTCGTAAGCTTGATGTTCCACAATCCACTGTGTGGAACATTTTACACTCTAAGATAATCACAGCTCCAAATCACACTCGTCAGCTATACTGGCCAATTTTCCCGCCCCACCCTAGTTCACCACCTGGCCTCTAGGTTTACTACCAACAGCACCCTTCCACCATACTGCAGTGTCCTACAACTCACCGCCTGGTGAAGCTGGCCTAGCCAGCGAAACGTTGCGATCGCGCAACCAAGTGGAAAATGTGTCGTCCTATCGTAAATTTTTGGTAGCTTAGCAAGCCTACTTGCAACTTTAACAAACAAAGCTTAAGATGTAAGAATAATAACTTGTCACTGTATTCATACCAACATTCCCCAAAGTAGAAATCACAATTGCACAACAGTTGGATGATATTTTTATGTAAAGGACAGGAGTTCTAAAATATTGTTCTCTTACACTAGAAAAATGTGAAGGACCAACCCTGTTAACAGACTTTCTTTTTCTTTTTCATGTTGTAAAACATAATTTAAAAAAAANGAAAAATGTGAAGGACCAACCCTGTTAACAGACTTTCTTTTTCTTTTTCATGTTGTAAAACATAATTTAAAAAAAAGAGTCCAATTTATTAATGTGTAATACAGTAACTCTCTGTTAAGACTTTTTTAAGGGACTGAAAAAAATNAAAAAAAAGAGTCCAATTTATTAATGTGTAATACAGTAACTCTCTGTTAAGACTTTTTTAAGGGACTGAAAAAAATAATGCTTATTAACCAGGAAAACTTCTTAAAAGGGTCAAATTACACATTGCCATATATACAAGGTGCAAGCAAAATGATTCAACTTATTAAGCAGTAAAACTTAAGTGGGAACTTACAGGGTTTCACTGTATATTGTTACATGTTGCAGTTCTGTATTGCTTCCCTTTCCCCATGCCGCTCGAGTGTGTGAAGCAGTCAGCAGTGTCTCAAGGACGTTACTGGTAACCGAGAAGCATGGAGATTTACAAAGTCATGCAACCACAATAAACCTACCTAGACTATTACTGCCTTGAGGGGATTGAATGTCTGGGGTTATCATTGCAAGACTGTTCTTGTCATTGCCCTAGCCTCTATTTAAGCTGCAACGGATCTTAGTGATTGTTTACACTTGCGCAGGACTTTAACCATTTTTATTTTTGTGTTTTTATTTGCTTTCAACTAACGAAAATAGCCGGTTCAGATTATCCAACATTTGTGCAAGAAAAAACAATCTTACATAAACTTAAGAGATTATTTGTTTAAACAATAGTGCTTTGCTTCCCAAATGAGGAAGTAATTTCCTCATCCTATTTGTTTCCCCCTTATGTAAAAATTTGAAATATGCACCTGATAGAATTGCAAGTACCTACTCTCGCAGTGCAGTAAAACCTATTCCACGCAGGTGCATGGTCCAACTCTATGGAAGTACTAGTTTGTTTCTCCTTTTAATAAAAATGTAATTGCATTAGTCTAGCGGCCTATTCCTGCCATATGTTATTGTTAAACATGCAAAGGGCAGATAGCATATTCAGACAGCCAGTATTATATTTATGAATGACCATGGTGCAAAACTGTTTACGTAGAAAAGGCTCCCCGGTAATCTTCCAACTTCACCGTACTATATATCTCTCACCCTTCCCTAACAGTACTCCTGCATTGCCAACCACACACAACTGTAGGTGTTACCAAACTGCACAACACTTTCAACAAGGATTCCACTTCCACGAGTGAAAATGTTTCAAAACTTTAGGTTTGGCCTGGCAAACTATGTTGAACTACTGGTTTTTAACTTATTTTAGTGGTTAAATGACACGTCTTTTGATACAACTATACCTCTCTGACAATACGTATTACACTAGAATTTTTTTTTATGATAAACAGAATCTTGCAGTTTGAAAACTACATTTCGCATTTGCCGGCTTAAACACCAAATGTGTAGTAATTTCATTGAATATAAATAAATGATAAATTCAACATGGTGTATGAGACCATTTTCTTATTCCCCCTATTACTTTTCTGACTGGGCATACACATGTTAGGTAGCTAGGATTTATACTTAGAGACCCTCATTTCACACCGTAATCTAGCACCAAGCTAGACTCCACACACTCGAGCAGAAGACCTTTGTTCATTGTCTTGTCTGACCCGGCCATAAGAAGTGAAGCTACCAGAGTGCTGANACACACTCGAGCAGAAGACCTTTGTTCATTGTCTTGTCTGACCCGGCCATAAGAAGTGAAGCTACCAGAGTGCTGAGTGTTTACTATTGGTCTTATGTAGCATGAGTGGAGGTACAACGCATGTGAAACTATCACATATTGTCTGTCTCATGTACGTTGGAGAGGCTGTATTTTTATCAACACGCTGTCAGCTAATCTACTTGCCATTNCACATATTGTCTGTCTCATGTACGTTGGAGAGGCTGTATTTTTATCAACACGCTGTCAGCTAATCTACTTGCCATTGTACTGTAATGCTAAACAAATCTTAAGATATTTTAGACTGACATCTGTCTTAAAAAAATAGTAGGTTATATAAGTAAAAATATAAAACGTTGCAAAAAAATGGAAAAATGAAACTATTCATATCTGTTGGCATGAAAGCTTTCTTCTCTGGTTGGCAATACTTCGGAGAAGATCCGATAAATGGTGCGCACGACATGACAAGAGCGAAGTTTGCATTGCTCAATAGAGAGTCTTTTTAAAAGTTGAATGTTGTTCTATTACTGGCTCAGAACAACACAAATTAGAAATATATTTCGTCAAATTATTAGAAAAAAAATTTTTACAATATTATGCAATATTTCTGTATGCTTTCGGAATTAATATAGAGCACGTATGGAAAGCATGGTTGGAAAGGGGGGGATACCACGTTGTAAAAGGTTTTGAAGTCGTTTCATTTGGATACGGATCATTTTATTGTGCATTTCATTTTGTAACACTAAAAACCACTGTTTTGTGACCTCGTAAAATAAAATGTATAAATTAATCTAGAAACTCTTTATCACGTATTTTCTGCTTGTCTAATGTGCATCAGCAGTGCACTCAGAATAGCCAACGCAATATTAACTTTTGTTCGTTCGTGCATCAGCTGATACAGGAGTTTGTAAATGGCACTGTTTCGTATATGTCAAGTTGCCATTGAAGACTGTCAGAATCTCGCCTACTTATGAGAGATGGACTTAACTTGCATGCTATATACTATGGCAATTAATTTTAATGTAAAGTGATACTCTTATCTACATAGAATGTGAACACATAAACAGTACATTAAAGGTTTAATTAATTCCGCTGTCACTTAAAATTGTGAATGAGCACTAACCTGGGTTTGTTAGCTTATTACAGTACTCAAATTATTGTTCACTCTAGATTACTTCAAATACTCTAGGAATGTAGGACTTTGATTGGTGGAGAGATTTAAGTATTAGAAAAGGAATATGAAAACATGAGGAGGAATGTGGAGGGAGAAGAAAAGAGTGCATGTGTGTGTGATAAATCGATCCGATAGAGAGTTACACAGATAGGGAGAGAAAGCAACAAGAAGAGATAATTTATAAACAGTAAAGGATTCTGCACAGAAGAATGCTAGATTTGAAAATTAGCTGGCAGCAAGCATTGATGAAAACTTGCACAGCTAGAACAAGAAGATAAATGAGGGAGCAATGAACAGAGGGAGGACTGGGCGGAAAAGTGGCGGGCAAATGGAAGCAGTTTACTATAAAATTGACCCAGCCACAGATTAAGGCATCAACATAAAACAGGATTTTTTTAATGGAGAACTACACTTCTTAAGACACATTTACAATTAGTTCACATCTTTTGGGAAATAGTTAATTTGAATGAAAGTTTGGTAACAAACATCTTAGGCGAACAACTGTCTCGCACATGGCCAAAATAACAACACACACTCCGTTTAAAGATGACTTTTTATTCAGCGACTCCGGGAATTATTTTCCCAATTCGGAACATGTTTCATGGTCAATGTCCTATGGTAAAAGTATAAATATTATTACAAAGATAATTAACTTTTTCATGTTACAAATATTATACATCATTTCATCGTATATAATTATATTTACATTAAGACAGGAAAACAATCATTACATAAGTCACCGTAAACATGTTACAGAAGATCTTTAACAGCCAGTTAAAATATGCTTCAACACGACACATTACTATACATAATAAAATAAACAAATATATTTATATATTTACAAACTTTAAGACAATACAGATAAATTGAAGACAGTACACTTTTCACTGGTGGAGGCACTGATAAAAAAGGAGTACTTCTGCATCCTGTGTTAAAAAAAAAAATCTCTAAAACTTAAGTTTGCATTGAAATAGATAAAAGTAATTCTAAAATACACGGCACCGCTCTCACCACACTCTCCCCAAACTATTCTCTCTACACCACTACGCTCTGCAAATAATGTTCTAAAACCAAACCACTTTGTGATTGAATGGAATGCTACACACGATGGAATGCAAAATATGTTGCGAGACTGATACAGTGCTGCTCCAAAATAAATCACACATCAAAAACTACAGGAAAAGTTGCAGCACACAAACATGCGCTGCAAGAGAGAATCCACATATTGCCTGGAATTGTAAGTTGTAGTGTGCAACATTTACCAACGCCTGCAAGCGACTGTCAGGTGAGCATCTAGGCTTCCATCACGTACAGTCATTAGGATAAACAACTTCAACCAAACCCCCTTCCACCCCAAACATGAAAAATACAACAAAAAAAAGACAGCAACTCTAAAGGACTAGGTACGCACGACGAAACAGTGTCTCACGTTCAAGGTTCTGTAGCCTCATGTAGCATTTGATTGGGCAGTATCATTATACAAGAGGGCTCTCGTACTGTTCTGTGGCAAGTGAAATGCTCATTTCCTTCCTAATGAGAGCATAACATCAATGCAACAATTATATTGTCATAATATAAACTATAACATTAAAAAAAAAAATAGGTTAGCATACCTTACAAATAAAATGAAATCAATAGGTACATACAATACTCAACATATTGTCCACACAGAAGCCTTGCAGTTGATTTTAACAGCATACGTGTGCACAACTTCCTACTTTGCAGGTACTGATGACTTACACATTTGAAACAAGGTTCATCCAGCAAGGTGCTAGCATGTGAAAGTAACCTTCTAGTGAACACGAAACAACTAGCTCAGTTACTTTATGTACACATGTTGTAAATCAAATTAATTTTTTATGCTTAGATTCCAGCTGAAGATGCATTACTTGTCTGTCTGCAATGTGTGTCACAATTCTCCTCAGCCCATTACAAATGTCACTTCGAGTGGGGAAATAGACAGGTGCTTCGATAACTTGATGACCTCCAATCTAAGAGAAATTTAAAAATGAAAATAACTGTTTTTACCGGTGAACAACTTTCCAAATCAACATACATTTTAGTTGCACAATGTGAGCGACAGTATGGCTTCATAATTTTATCTTAATTAAAAGCTTTAAAGTTTGTGCAAAACCATTCAGAACTAGTGTTATGTTTGTTGGAAAGCAAGGTGTTAGAATTTAGCAACTTAAAGACTGAATGAACAGTTGTGGTTTGGTGGAGAAGACAACTTTTAAGAATCAATTTAAAATGAGTTTCAGACAAATTACAGCTTCCAATGAACATTTTATCACAGTTTACTTACGAGTGTTCTAACAAAAAAGTTCACTATTGCTATCATTTTGAGAATACATATTTACTTGTATGAGCAGCACATAGGAAAATGTGTTGATTGATTGGTTCAAAGAAAACTAAACTGCCGATAACCATTAAAAACAGAGAATTTATGCCTGCTAGGAGAAGTTTTCTATCAATTAAATATTCTCATCATTAAAAGTCAACTGGATGGTACAAATTGGTGCAGGTATGGTAGGTAAAATAATGATAACTAACATACTCTTTCTTAGCTAACAAATTTTTTTGATGAACTTTAACATCAATTATAAACACAAGAGTTGTACAAATAACTAAAATCAATGACATTTACAAATTAATGGCAAAGTTCATAAAAAAGAACAATATATACAAAATGAGTTCACTAGAATTAAATACAAATACAGTAGAACCTCGATTAACCGTCACCCTTTTAACCGTCAGTCTCTATTAACCGCCACCCCGCTAGCGCAAAAAAATTGTATGTTTCCGCGGCAGCGCCGAGCCGGATCGTCTGNTCTGTCGAGGCTCTATGATGAGTAGTGACGACTGTACTGCACACCTGCACTGTGCGTGAGTCATTGGCGGCAAGGGCAGTGACCTTGGGTTTGCGCGCCCACCTCCCCTTACACTGTCTTCTGCATTCCACTGCTACTGTTTCAGTTCAGTACGGTGCGTGACTTACTACAGTGAACCGAAGTTTTTGCCGATTTCGAGTGCAGTGCCTACTAGTGTTCGTGCTTTACCGTTTATTGTTGACAGTGCTGTTTATACGTAGTGTGGGTTGCTCTTCTGTTATGGCTGAGAAACGGAAACGTGTGGTTTTGGGACTCGACAAAAAACTAGAAATTATTAAACGATTGAAGAAAGGTGAAACAGCTACAAGTCTGGCTCAGATTTATGGTGTTGCAAGAACAACCGTAAATGATTTAAAACGTGATGCAGATAAAATTGAGGAACACGTATCAAAAATGCAAAACACAGATGGAGATGTCAAGACTAGAAAAACAATGAGACCAGCAAAATTTGAACAACTCGATAGTGCTGTTTATCAGTGGTTCGTTCAAGCCCGAAGCCAAGGGATACCCCTTTCTGGACCCATTATAGTGACGAAGGCGATGGACATGAACAAAAAACTAGATGGCGACCCAACCTTCAAAGCCAGCATGGGATGGCTTGAAAAGTTTAAGTTTCGTCACGGCATTCGACAACTGGACATTACCGGCGAAAAACTTAGCTCAGACAGTGCTGTTGTAGAGGGCTTTAGAGCAGAATTTACTGCAAAAATGTACGATCTTAATCTCAGTAGGGAACAAGTGTATAATTGTGACGAAACTGGACTTAACTGGAAAGCTCTGCCACAAAAGACACTGGCTTCATTCTCAGAAAAATCTGCTCCAGGTTTTAAGATCCAAAAAGATCGAATCACTGCAATGGTGTGTGCAAATGCCACAGGCAATCATAGATTACCCTTAGCAGTGATAGGAAAATCTAAAAAACCCCGTGCATTTAAAAATTTGAATTTGAACGCTTTACCAGTAAATTACTATGCTCAAAAAAACGCTTGGATGGACCAAACGATTTTTTTCGACTGGTTTCACAAAGTGTTTGTTCCCCAAGTAAGAGCTCATCTTGCAGAGAAGAAATTACCACAGGAAGCATTGTTGCTCATGGACAACGCCCCTTCCCACCCTTACAATGAACTTCAAAGTGATGACGGTAAAATAAAGTGTTTCTTTCTTCCTGCAAACACAACACCTCTCATTCAGCCCATGGACCAGGGTGTGATTGAGAACATGAAGCGACGCTACAGGAAGGCTTTTATTGAAAGTTTGCTGTCTTCTGACGACGCTACAACGGTTAAGGAGTTTTGGAGAACATACAACATCAAGGATGCAATTTTTAATGTTGCCAACGCGTGGTCAGATCTCACGGCAACAAACCTGAAGAACGCTTGGAATAAATTATGGCCTGAACCTTCTACTGAGGAATCTGCAGAACATGAGCCTGTCAGTGTTGACGAAATAGTGCAGCTTTGTAACAACGGACTGATAGATGAAACTTTATCAACTCAAGAAGTGACAGACTGGTTAAACAGTGACAATCAGGATGGAGGCTTTCAAATCTTGAGTGATGATGAAATTGTTTCCAATGTTTTGCAACTTGATGACGGTGGTGATCATGAAGACGTGGAAGAAGCTGAACCGGCGCTTGATAACAACCCAGGAATCACCCATTCAGAAGCGGAATCGATGTTAACACAGTGCATTGACTGGTTCGAGCGTCAAGAGGAGGCTACCGGGACCCAGGTGCTTCTTCTCAGAAAAATCAGAAACATGGCCGCCCAAAAAGCTCGACGGGGAAAGAAACAAAAGAAAATGACGGATTATTTTAAAAACTAAATACTGTACCGGTAACGTAAGTTTTTAGAGTACAGTACGTACATGTATAGTTGATATTTCATTGTTTTCTTAATAAAATATTTTAATAAAGTATTTTTCACTTGAACTGGCGTGGTTTTGTTTTTTCTCTTTTAAAATCATTTCACATTAAGTACTGCGCAGCAATCATCACAATTAGGACTTACAATGGCGCCGTTATAACATGCAAGGCAGTGAATTGCGATGTTGCCACGCCAAACACTGTCTAGGTGCTAAGTTGTAGCGGCGCTATTATTATTTCTGTTATCCGTCTATTCGGTTATCCGTCATGGTCCCGGTCCCGAGGGTGACGGTTAATCGAGGTTCTACTGTATGTATAAATTCAGTTGGCTGACTCTGCTTATAAAACCGCATATTTTCAAGAAAATTGTATTAATAACTGATATGTGCCTGATGCAATATTTCACTGTTGGAGTTACATAGATTTTTTTTTTTTTTAACAATTCTCATTAATAAATCAGGCATGAAAAAATACTGTAGTTTATAAAGCTGTTACGAAGTGTGTAAACATACATATTTTATTTTTTAAATTACTGTCACTAAAAACCAATTTTAAGTATGATATTTTACCTATCATTAGTGTAGTTAAGGTTGCTGCGCTACCAAAACAATATATAAAAGGACAGGAATTTAAGTACTCGCAGAGTAGTGCTTTTCGACAGGCACACACACACACAAGACAATACTTTTCCCACGCAGTGGCACGATTGCGACGTTTCGCTGGCTAGGCCAGATACTTTTATGTTAACTGAAGTGTAAAACACTCCTGGTAAATGACATTTAGTAAACAAACGAACCAAAAATCTCATACATGGAGCGATATTTTAAAGGTTTGATTAAAAAAGTGAGAAGATACTATATATAGGCCATTCTAAATATTCATACCCTAATTAGGCTATGCGGTTACAACCACACATAAAATTACACTCTGTGATGCTATGAGTAAAATACTAATTGAGAACATAACCACACAGCTGTCTATGGAACTTCAGTAATACGACACACTAATGAAAACACATTTGTTAAAGCAGTAATTTTCAAATGCATTGTTGTGTTCATAACTGAATATGAGGTTAATATACTTGTTTAATATGAACACCTTTCTACAGTCATGCTAGTTAATAGTTATAAAAACTGCATCTCGCTTTTCACAATTTGAAATACAGTACATGTCACCTTTCGGTCCATAAACATGTTTTGTGAATGGAATATTGTAGTCAGGGCTATTCAATCAGCAGCCTGTAACCCACATGCGGCCCATCAGACTTCTCAGACTGCCCTGTAATTAAAATATTTTATCAGCAATTTTTTTTTAATATATGCACTAATTTAACGTCAACTGAAACCATCTATCACTAGTGTAAAATTTGAAATGAAATTAAATATTATCCAATTTATTATATATTCAGGTAAATAAACTTAACCGTACATGTGAGCCCAGCAGATTGATTACGGATCTGTTTTTGCCCCGTCGTAAGAAAAGACATAACATTGGTAAGACATTTGACAACAAAATGCAACCGCACTTTGCTCACAAGCACCTTAACACTTCCTTCCATGAATTAACGTAAAACAATATTTGTATATTTATGCTAATTTCGTCATGCCACAATGTAGTAGTTTAATTAACCATTTTAAAATCTTTTTACGTAAGATGTGTCTGAACTACTGTTTAGAAAAGTTGTTCATAACATGTACATGCAACATACATACTCAGTTTAAAAATTTCCCAAAAGATAGCGCAAAAATTGACTTCTTTGTATAATGCACTTTTAAAACTCAATTATTTGCACATTAAGCTTTCACCAGTGTGCTACAACTTTACATTTTGAGCCACAATAAACTGTAAAGTAAAGTTTACGAGCACGCGGCAAGGCCACCAAAAATATATAACGACAGTAATTGAAGCACTCGCAGTCTAGTACTTGTCGACAGGCACACACATTTTCCCGCGGTTGCGCGGTCACAACATTTCGCTGGCTAGCCCAGTATATCAGGCGGCAAGTTGTCGGACACTGCACTATTGCACCACCATACTGCAGTGTCCTACAGCTGGCCTAGCCAGCGAAACATCATGGCCGTGCAATCGCGTGGAAAATGTGTCGTCCTTTGTGTACTTGCATTTCTGTCCGTTTATTTAAACTGTAATGTAAGTTAAAGCAGGCAATCACAACAGAAATTGCAATAACTAATAACACAGCATGAATTTTACACTTCAGTAAAACAATATTTAACGTGCGGCAAGTCAGAAATGTTGATGATGCTTTGAAGTTAAAATTAACAATATTCAGAATTAATTAAAGTACTAGTTAAACCACATTTTGCAGTGATAGATTAGAGCATATTTAAAGTTGGAAAGAGTAGTTTTCTTGTTTTCTGATCAAAAAGCAAATATTCAAAGTATCAGTAGCACCAACTTATGCAAATTTTATAAGGAACACGTGTCATAGTTACGATGCCTTAAACAAAATGAGGTAGTTAAATCACTCGGAAACTTAATCAAATTTTCAGCACAACATCTTAACGAGGCCAGCATATCATAAGCAAGGTATCTCCCGCAGAAAAATCCGTATTCAACCCGCCGGCCATATGTGAGTATGACCCATCAATAGAGACCTGACAAAGTAGGTATTATTTTTCAAAAATATGTGTTATTTTTGTCAAAAATAGCTGTTATTTTCTTGCTACAAAAATGAAGGTTTCTGCTTGAGAATTGTTCCAATTTGTTATGTGCTCTTTATAAAGACATATATAATGTCAGAAACGTCATTTTATTCATAGAACCTGAAATTGACTGTGTTATTCCTATTGTAAACTGGCGTTTTTTTTTTTTACAATTGTTATTTCCTTGCAAAAATATACCTAACTCTCAGAAAAATATATAGCCAAGTCTTCAAGATAAAACCACTAGTTACGGTTATCAACAAACAAAATTGAAAACCATTTCACATGTTCTTACTTAAGATTTTGTATTCTATCAGACACCTTGAACGGTCACAATGCACTGGCAAGGGCATATTGTTTCATGAAGAGGCTAATGAAAACAATTTGTACACAATTATAAAATCACTAAAAGTGCCTTGTACGATTAGAGAAATCTGCCTTTATGTTTTTGAACTATAACTTTCAACGACAGATTTTTCATTAGGCCCGCTTACAAATCTTTCGTTTGTTCAAAACATGTATTCTTTTACCGCACATATTTACAGAGAATATGTATGGTAAAAATACAGTTAGCTGGATGAATACATGATAATTCAATTTACAAATATATTCTACATAAGGAAATGCATATATAATTATTTTTGACCGCCGCGCCGCTTTGTAAAAAATAAATAATTGGTGGATAAAACGTGATGATGCCACGAATGTAAACAAACTCAGCGAGCTAGTTGGCGTGAATTCCATAGATAACGTGGTGCTTGATAGACGTGAACACTACAACGGGTTTTCTAGTGAGCAAAAAAACTTTTGCAGGACCATGCACTAGAATGTTCACTCAAAGTGACACATCATCACTTGCGCTCATGTTATGGAAAGTAAAACACGTTTTCGTTTATGGTGATAAATAGAAGAAATCTACTGGCCAGCTCTGCATGCATTCATATTAGAATATGCAAAAACACATCATGACATGACATAAAAACATTCATTCGCAAAATTCTCAAAAATCGTAATTTTTCGTTTTTTTATGTAAAAATTTGAGTTATAGCATTTGCTAAATTTTTATCACAACTCACGTGCTAATTTAAGTGCAGATTTGCTGACAAATATGCTCTCACTGCGTGTATTCTATTGTCGTCAAGGCCTTGTAATAATTACCGCTACCTTCAGGCGGCGGACGTTTGGTAAACAGTAAGAGTATTCCTAACCTCATTCACAAAACATGATATAAACATTCATTGCGTGTTGGCGTGCAGTTTTTTTTTTTGCCATATTTAGTTAGCAAAGCAACAAATCAGTTCATTTTGTAACACTCATTCCGTGAATATTGGTTCAGTTGCAAGTAAAGATTGGTGTAAATTTTCAAAATAGCTTCATTTGAAGTAAAACAGGGACAATCGCTTTATACCAAACTAAAATACTAAAATTGGCATTATTTTTCATTTTATCGCAAATGCTATTTTTTTAGGTGTCTACCATCAATCATTAAAGTAATTATTTGTAAGTAATCTTATGGGAAAACTAACTGAATAGCTATGGCCTACAATTTTGAAGCAGAACTGTGTAGTGTTCGTTTCTCCCCCGTCTACATTGAACAATCTGAGGTTCGACTACTCACCTCCCAAGGCAAACCTGGTTCAATTCCCAGCAGGGTTACATGTGGGAATCGTGCCGGATGATTATGCCGGTCGGCAGATTCTCTCGGGTATCTCCCGTTTCCCCATCACCCTTGCATTCCGGTGCTGCTCCATACGCGCCTCATTGGCTCTCAAGACCTCAATGTTAAGGGCCACACAAATCTCTTTCCTGGCTGGCTAATGTTATGTACATGTGTGGAGTTACATTCANAGACCTCAATGTTAAGGGCCACACAAATCTCTTTCCTGGCTGGCTAATGTTATGTACATGTGTGGAGTTACATTCGCAGAAACAATTTAAGGCAGTCTATACACACCCATCAAGAAGTCTTTTTTACCCTCCGTTGATAAGTAATCACAAGTGCAAGGCAACTTAAGTCCAAGAAAGGAGTTGATGCAATGTGTGTGCTAGAAACTTGAAAAATGCTCCATGATNAAGTGCAAGGCAACTTAAGTCCAAGAAAGGAGTTGATGCAATGTGTGTGCTAGAAACTTGAAAAATGCTCCATGATGCAAAGTTTTTTTGTCAACTCGATACAGAATGTCACTTGCACATACAACATTGATTAACTTGTTTCCTACCTGCATTTACCATAAATTGTAGGCAGCCATTTTCTGCAGACCTAATAGTGAATTATTTAATTAATGACGATTAACAATTTTAAAAATGTTTTGGGCAACCTAAGTAGGTGGTACTGGTAGGGAAACTGCGGATGATTTATGACAAATATTGCATCAGACATAGAACCGCAACTATTACAACTTAAAAAATTTATATNACAACTTCAAGCTGATAAGAACACAATATGATAATACCTAGGGCACCTGTTTTTCACGAAAAGACTTCGGGACAAGTTGTGTTTCAAAGCACGTTAGTTCAGAACCACTTTCGTGATTGGATCATTTGAATTGTTACGCATATTCTCTGTCTGCTTCCGAATCACGGACGGTCAGTATCTGAGAAACTAAATTCTGATTGGCTCACTCATGCAACAGTCAGTCTTCACACAAAGTCAAGTGGCCAATAGTCAAAGGAAGGCTGCAAGTGCGTACACAGGATATCAAAGTCTAGTCTCCACGTAAATATTTTCATAAAAAACAGGTGGCCCCAATAATAAATACCCTATCTTCAGATTTTAATACACTTTCAGCACCAGATAAATTTTTTTCACCACAATCTGATACTTTCAATACTTTTGAATTTACAAAATGGTCGAACAAAAGCTAATTTTCTTTACCAGAAGTTATTTAATCCTAACCACCTGTATATTTATAAGTTCATTTATAAATAAACATTATAAAAGAAGAATATGGTGGCAGTATCAAAGAAATGTAACGAGAGGTTCACTATTACTGGATATTGAGGCATATTGAGATACTGAATATTCNGGTGGCAGTATCAAAGAAATGTAACGAGAGGTTCACTATTACTGGATATTGAGGCATATTGAGATACTGAATATTTGTGTGTAAAGAAACACTGCACCAGAAAGTTCCTGCCTGTTATCAGCATTAAAAAAAATTGCAGTAGCATTACTAAATTTACAAAGTTTTGATTTGAAGTAGCCAAACACAAGGCATAATAATACCAAATGCAGACTTACAAAGAAACCTTTCACAACCTAACATAATGATCTGCTTCACAAACATAAGAACACTGCCTACCATGCCTGCAGCCCTCATTACAATGGGGAATCAGTGTTAAAGAAATTCCTTCTCATTGCAGCAATTTCCAAGACAACCACTTCAAGCAATACAATAAGTGGTGGGGCTACTAATTACATTATAAAAGTAGACAGAATGTGAGTACTTGTGCATTCTGTCTACTTTTTATAATGTAATAGTAATGGCGTAAAACAAAAAGTAATCTACGTAACATTTCTTAAGAAATACTGGCACATTATGATCTCTTGCCAATTTTTGTGTGTAATTAATTTTTCTAGAATTTAAATTTAAATATACATTTACCAAAAAGGGGGAAGAAAAAAAATCTTAATGTAGCAGTATTCCTGAAAAAGTTGCTTTGAATATTTTTTGTTTGAAATGGTAATCTTTAAAATTGATGCATTGGCATTGAGAATGGATTTCTTTAACATTNCTTTGAATATTTTTTGTTTGAAATGGTAATCTTTAAAATTGATGCATTGGCATTGAGAATGGATTTCTTTAACATTGATTCCCCATTGTAAACACTGAGGCTGCAGGCTTCGTAAGCAGAGGCAGATCCCTTAATATATTTATCTGTTAAACTTCTGTATACTATTTAAAATACATATATTTAAAAATGGGTGCAGTTTATTTTCAATTCCCTGGAACANTTAAAAATGGGTGCAGTTTATTTTCAATTCCCTGGAACACATGATTAATCTCATATTCTTGGCTATTTACAGTTTTTGTATTGCTTTCCCCAATTATTAAGAGTTACATAACAATTTATGCCAAAATGGTTAAAAGTTTTGATTAAAAGGACTATATAAAGTGTATTTAAAAACCAACATACATGCAAATTACAAAACAGACAATTCATAGCAAACTAAAGTAAACCCCCAATTTTGCAACAGTAGCAATTTTATGACTGCATTCTCAGGAACTGTCAATAACTTTCAAAAATTAAAGGAGAGAACAAAAAAAAAAAAACTCTCTATTAAAATTTATATTGTAACAAAAATGTTAACTAGCAATACAATATAGGTGTTGTGGCGTATCTATCAAGAGAACCGTACCTTTACTCTGATCAAAATACACTAGAACCTCACTGTTGTGACCTGTCTTATTATGACCATCCCTTTTTTACTATATGTTTTTGAGGAACTGTAAAAAAATTGTGTTTCAGGACAAATTTTGAGGGAAATCAGCCAAAAAACTGTTTGTTCCGCGCTTATCGTTATGCATTTCATTTCTATTGGTGCGCACTGTGTTGCAGTCAGTGAATATCTAAAAAATACATTCCATCGCTTTTAAGTTATCAGCTCTAGTCAATGACTATCAACTTTGCCCACCACCTTCTCTCCAAACGTCAGTTTTTTCGCACGCAATGAAAATAAGTGTTTCTGCTTAATAAGTTGAATAATTTTGCACCTTGTCTATACGCACATGTGTAATTTGACCCTTTTAAGAAGTTTTGCTGGTTAATAAGCATTATTTTTCAACTCCTTTAAAAATATTGCAGTTTTACTGTATATCTAATTTTATAATGCATAAATGCTTTAGTAAAACTTGCCAAAGATTTTATAAGCATCTATATTTTGATAAATTGAATAATTCAGAGTAATTTTCAGAATAGATATCTCACTATAAACAGTTTTAGATAAGAAATATTAAGTTTCTTATCTACAGCTTGCTGTTAGCCATTTTTTTGTACAACACCACAAAAAAATTTGCTAAAAAACCAGGAAGGATATCTTCTTGGCCAATAATAATAATATATGGTAGCCGTACTTGTTCCTGTACAAGCTTCTATAAGGCCTGGTACAAAGTCTGCATATTAGCCACTATGTGAGCCGGCATAGAAGATTCCCATTACACAAAAACATTAGGCATACCGGCTTTATACACACTGTGAGCATAAAGATAAGTTTAAAGTTGACAGTTTACATGGGTCCCACACCTAGAACTGCTACGCAAGTAATTTGTGTATGCCTGTTAAAAAAAACTAGCACATATTAATATTGCTTTATTGGCATTGTAAATATTAATGCGTACTGAAATATTTTTATAATTTAAAAAAACAGATTGCACGAGGTAGTTAAGACGAAGTTCGTGACTGACAAGAGTTTTGATCTCATGCCCCAGAACATAACTCAAAGCAGGCCGAGAGGCCGAGAACATTAAGCTACCAGAACTGTATGGCCATTCTTTGTTTACATAAATAATAAATTATATTTAAAAAAATTCTCATTATCAACGTTTATTAACTGGGTAATATTTAGTATGTTTTCCAACAGTTGTTAAAACTTGTGATCAATAATATTTGCCGTTCTATTTTAAAGCCACACGAAAGAGTTAAAAAATTATGAACATATCATAAAGATACACGTATTATTTTTGTTTCCCATAAATTAATTTCTACTGGCCGCAGGGAGCAACTGCAATGTCGACCAGATACGAAAACTGGTGTGGAATCTGCTACAGAAAATAGAAAAAGTCATATTACCACACCTGGTAAGGAATCTGAACATAAAAGGTGAAAAATGCAATGACAGGTGCCTACTAGCTGGTATAACAACTGCTGTGGCAGACCTTGCACAAGTTTGTGTAGGATCTGTTAGCATGTAATATGGCAGTAAGACATCGTACACATAAGACAGCCTAGCCAGCAGTTGTAACAATAAGAGAGAACACTTCTCAGTTTCAATCAAATACTTCAGTCTGTATACAGTCTATAAGTAGTCACTTGTTTCTGTACATTAGATCACTGAGCATAATACAAGAAAAATGCTTTTGGGAGTAATGGGTGGCACCAAAAATTTCGAAAGCATTCCAGTAGGGATTGGATAGACAAATCCAAGATTCATCGAATTCTTTGAATCCAGTGAATTTGAGTATATGAGTAAAATATTCAACATAACAGGTTGAGGTTAACTTTCCCAACAGCATATTACTAATACAGTGAAATTCTAATATAAAAACACCTGTTTTTCTTTTTTTGAAAAATAGAGAAATTTGCGTATGTTTAAGTTTTTGCAGTCAAATAGTTGAGCTGATACAAAATGTGGCATTCTGCCAAAAAAATGTTACATATTTTTTTTAAGAGTATGTAGTTCTTTTTATGGTTGTATTTTTACAATATTTTTCTATTCTGCGTGGAATCATGCTGGTGATACATATCACTGCTTTTGTTTTATTTCACATTCATATCAGCTGTCTGTTTTACAGTGGAACCCCTGATTTTACACACTTTTTTTGGTCCCAATGTCTAACCAACAGTTTGCTTATTCCGCCATGTTAGTTGGAAACAACCGGACAGCACAGCATATAAACAAACTTTGGACTTTTTAATCCCACTTTCCATAGTAATTATTAACATACATGTTTTATGTGACGTAGCTTAACACTATTGAAAATTACACAAATACTTTTCTTGATACATACCTGCACTACTATTTGAGGAAACAATTTTCATTCCTTTATCTTTATAACCTAGATAGGCGGCACATTCCCGCAAGCAATTCACACAGTGACATCAGTGCTAATGATTTGTGTAGTTCATTTTTCAGTTTTCATTTTGCGTGACATTTCACCTTGAAAAATTTTTGTTGTCTGTTTAGTTTGTGTATTCACCACTCTTAAGAATTATCTGTAATTGTGTTCACAGTATATTCCTACTGTAGGCCCAATTTTTTTGTAAAATGGATTCAAATTCGGCTTAAAATAGGCTTTAACCCATCTCCACCTATAACAGTTAGTTCAGTAACTTCTCAATATTGCTCTCTTTGACTGCTTCACAACTTGCCTACTTTTATTACAACTTAAATGTTAAACCTTTAAGAAATACTAGACGATGGTAATGAATTAGTTATGCTTATGGTAACAACTACCAAAACTCCAAAAATAGTGGAACCAACCTATAAACTGCATACATTATTGCTTGCAATTCTGACTGATCATCCTCAAAACTTTAATATGACTACTTGCGTAAAATATTTGTTGTATTAGGACCAATACCAAACACTCTTTGAAAATTGTCTTTAGTTCATATTGTAATGGGAAGATAACAGGCAAGATAAATAATGGCACACCCATTTCCCTTTCCAGTTGTCACTTTTCTGAAATGTTCATATATTTCATGGGGAGAAGAAATAATAAAGCCATTAGGAAATCTGCATCAAGAAGATACTACAATAATTAAACATATACTCATTGAAACTAAGATGACAGTCTTCATGAGAATTAAGTACGAGATGTCATGCTCAAGTTCACCACATGTGGACATTAACAGTTAAGAGGCAACACACATACTTTGATCCAAAACTTATCACCATCAGTACCACATGTAATTTTGATGCCTACAAAAATATAAATTAAGTACAGCCATGTCAAGGATTGCAACTAACATTATGGCCAACGTCGCTGCCTATACAAGAAGGTTCACAATAAAAGTGTATGTACCGAACAAAGTTTCTATTCAGTTCTCCAAACATTACCATACGTATATCTGAGATACACACATAAATCCAAATATACGTCTGAGATAAATAAACTGCTGGAATCGACTNATTACCATACGTATATCTGAGATACACACATAAATCCAAATATACGTCTGAGATAAATAAACTGCTGGAATCGACTGTAACGCAGATCATGGGGCCAATGGCAGTACAGGATACAGCTACATCCAAGTATGTAACGGCTTCATAACTCACGANGTAACGCAGATCATGGGGCCAATGGCAGTACAGGATACAGCTACATCCAAGTATGTAACGGCTTCATAACTCACGACATCTGCACTGTGGCTGGTAACAAAACATGTTATTTCGGTAACACAACAAAATCTTATCACAACACAAAATAATTCTACAGCAAACTACGGCATTCAGTACAATAAAATGTTTTAAGCTAATCACCAATAAAATGATATTTTCAACAGAAAAAATTGGTATAAGTACCATAGGTTTCAATAACCTACAAACATTTTAACTGTAATGTGTCAAACTTTTTAACTTGAAAACTCCTTGGCACTTAAGAAAATTGCCTTCTTATTGAAACACACTAGATGTGGCAATTCTGCAAACGCTATGGACTCTGTATGGGAGTCTGCTTAGTTGGTGGAACACGTACAGAATATTTTAAATAACTAATATCTAGACAAGCCTCCATCTTCACACATCGCCTATAGCACCACAATTCTATTATTTAGTACAAAATTTACATACATAAATGTATATGTATAAAATAAATGCTATTGAAACGAGGGAACTACAACGGAACCAAACGAATAGCGCAGCGTACCGACAACAAGGAAATAAGAAACGAACTGCTTGGGAGCTGTGTTCATGGACCGACGCAATCAGCGTTCTCGAGGGCGGCGGTCCAATGGCCGAGGCTCAGCAGTCTGCGGAGCGGGGCACGCACGGGGCGCGGCATTGCTACCTGAAAGTGCGCAGGCAGGAGTTGAGGTGGTCTATCGCTTGCTGGATGTGGTGGCGCTCGTAGTCCTGCACTCTCTTCTGTGCGCACAGTGTCTGATACCGCCTCTCCAGAGAGTCCATCTCGCAATGCCTCTCGGCCAACTGCTGACTCAGCAGCGCACACTGGTCCTGGAGGACACGCCTCTCCAGCAGCCGCTCTGTAAGCAACCCCGGTTGCTGACAACACGCCACATGTCGCAGTGTCAATTGCCAAACTACAGCATGCACAAACTGAAAATAAAACTTTACAACATGGGTGGGTTTTCTATATTTGACGTACCAAATAAGGTGGAAAATACAGGACTGCCCAGCTTTTTTCACAAGACAAATCAATGGTGCTACCGTCACACAGCATTGTACGATTACTGCTTTATGCACACTGAAATGTGTATATTACATATAAAAAATTTTAATTTACAACGTTGGTACAACTAAATGTAGTGTTATCAAATACAGTAAAATCTTGTTATAATTTACATGAATAAAGCCTCTACTTTTATACTTAATACTGAAACTTATTTTTAAACTTTTACAACATGGGCTTCATGAAAATGCACAAATTACAGCGTATTGACATAAAATAATGCGTGGTTTCCAAATAGTACACACTGCTTACTTGTTAGATAAGTTTCCTTTGAAAAAAATCAACTCTGTCTTCACAAGGGAAAGAAAAATGCGCTTCTGATACACAATTTCTTAAGGGTTTAAATATTCACCTTGTGAATATCTGTGGTAGGCATCGATGATGTCCTCGAGGCCGGGCCAGTGGGGACGGTCATCCTCCCGGTCCCCCGGGTCGCTGTCAAGGTCTGCCGCCAGCCTCTTGACGCTCACCCCATTCTGTAGCAGCCAGCCCGGTCGTACCCCATTTAGCGTGAGCTTGTCGAGCGAGGGGCTGGAGGGTCGCTTGACGCCCAGGGACAGCCGACCACGGGACGAGGTGAGCTCCTGGAGTCTCTCGTGGCCATCGAGCGCTGCTGAGTGGTGGTTGTACACGTTGTCCAAATGCCAGCGCCCCCCGCCCACGCTCGGCTTCCGCAGCTGCACCCGCCGGCAGTATTCCACCAGAGAATCTATGGCGTTACGCCGCAATCGCTCCGCTAGGATCGTGCGCCACATCAGTTCATTATCTGGCCACATACAAAACCACAAGCTTCTCACGAAAAGCACTCAAAGCAAAATTTAGTAATGGCCACATGCACGCACACCCGACCCAAAAAAAAATGTTCTGTAGATACACATAAGTGAACATTTAGTTTAATTGAAATTGTGTTCTCAATCTTCATTAAAGTTATTCTACATCAATTCTACCGGACCCATCTACCTTATGTTATATATACATTACAGTCAACATACATTTGAAGGGTTCAGTGCACAACTAGATTATGTCCATGTAGTTAATGTAACAATAAATGTAAGCTTTAAATTAATTAGGCATAACATATTCCAGGGAACCATGCATCATTTTGTCTCAATGTTCAGTTATATTTAACATACAAATTTAATTACTGATTACACTTAAATGACTACGCAAATTATTTACATTGTGATTATACAAAAATGGACTTTCTCTACTTGTGTTCTGAACCCTCCATTTGTACCCTCTCTCTAAAAATCTGTCAAAAAGCTTACTACCAATGCAAATATTTAACTGTACATGTGGAGAGTATTTGTCACCAGACAATTACCCTTTACCACTGTATTCTTTTAAAGAATTTTTAAATGCTGTTATATGTTAGCTAGTAATCAGTCCACCCGAAAATNCCCTTTACCACTGTATTCTTTTAAAGAATTTTTAAATGCTGTTATATGTTAGCTAGTAATCAGTCCACCCGAAAATGTTCAGTATACTCGTAACCTTGAAGTAAGAGGTCCAGCTGTATACAAACCGCATTACTTTCAGGTAGACTTTAAGTTAACGTAACTACAAGGTGTACATAAAGTGTATGACCAGCAGTGAACCTCACCTTCTCTCTCCTTCCTGGAAATGCACTCAAGGCCAAGGATGCGGAGAAAGCGCACCTTNAATGTTCAGTATACTCGTAACCTTGAAGTAAGAGGTCCAGCTGTATACAAACCGCATTACTTTCAGGTAGACTTTAAGTTAACGTAACTACAAGGTGTACGACCAGCAGTGAACCTCACCTTCTCTCTCCTTCCTGGAAATGCACTCAAGGCCAAGGATGCGGAGAAAGCGCACCTTGCTCTTGTAGTCGGGACTACGGGACAGCGTTTCAGGATTGAGACGGGGAAGGGGCAGGTTCAGGGGTGAGGCCACATTGCTCTCTGGGGCANTTGCTCTTGTAGTCGGGACTGCGGGACAGCGTTTCAGGATTGAGACGGGGAAGGGGCAGGTTCAGGGGTGAGGCCACATTGCTCTCTGGGGCACTCTCGTCGGGGCTCGCTAGCAGGGGACTGTGCGTGCACCGCCTCTCCAACTTCTTGATCTCCAGCTCTGCAACACGACCAACACTGCCACCTCACGCCAACTTTCCCCAATGCAACCAAAAACAAGATACTGTGTGTGCCAATCTTACCNACCATCCACCCAAGCCTGCCAATCTTACCCATTTCCATTACACCTTTTCCTTTCAAATAGAAATTTTTTTAGTTAACAGGTTTCTTAGCACAATATAATTTGTAAAATCAGTGTTTCGTGTACATGCTTAACTATATGCATATCTCAGCAAATAAATGTTCTACGAATATGTTTTTCCAGCTAAAGAAATAAAACGTTTTCTACAGCCACCACTTTATTTTTAACATATTTAATATATTCAAAGAAAAATAAAATAGTGAATATGTTAACTACAGTTGCAAGTCGGCCACTAGGCTACCAAAAATATATATAAATAATTCCTGTTCTTTAATATATTTAAAAAGTGAATATGGTTAAAAATACCATTTTTACAACTTTTATGGATAGTTTCCGTACGGGAAAAGAGAAAAATAGAAGGCGGCATATATAGTTTAATCCATTGGTTTGTATCTACTGTTATATATCTAACTTGCAAGAAATTCATCTTCCCAGGAATGCACATCACATTCTTGGGCACTTATCGTATTTGCCCTTGCTGGGCTTTAAGATAACAATTTTTACACATTTTGGGTACTTAACAATTACTATTCATTTTATAAGAATGTACAAAAATTTTTGGTAACCCAAAATTTTTTTGGAAGTTAAGTTGTAAGTTGTTGGGTTGAACAACATTAATATCAAAGTTGTTAAAAATAATTTTATCCAAGGACTTTATTTTGCAATGCGTGCATCCCCACTGAAGGCTGAGATACAAAGCATTGAAATGTTAAAGGCATCCTTCCTTCGAAAGATTATACTGAAATTCACATTGCGAGTATAATCGGTGTACAGCCAGGCAGTCTGAGTAACGAGTCACAATGACTAACCACGAGCAATTTAGCCCCCATTGCCCTTGCCAGTTTTCTCCAGAAATAAGATGGAATGGACCTCGTTCGCAGAGCTGTTAACGTCAATAGTACAAGCCTCAATTAAAGTCCAGTTGTTATCACAATTACTTAATTGTCAGTTCTCGTCTGCTTTTCAAGCCAGGCTCCTCAAGCCGCCAGGCACCTTCACCTGTCTTGCTCTTGTACAAAGTCCATTGAACACCTAGTGTGTGTAGAGGTAGGAGGTAGTAGGTAGTAAGGGTCACCATGTTTCTATTCTCACGGAAATAAAACACGTAGACCATAGGCTAGCTAACTTTTGTCATTTCTTGCTCTGTAGTGAACGTGCGACTTTTCCCCAACCTGGTAAGCATCGCCCTCGAAGGGAGTGGCAGGGGACCGCGAATTGGCAACAAGTTTCCGATGTAGAGTAGGACTGCGGGCAGCCCCTAACCAGGACTGCACGTATGTCTTGCACAAGAACAAGTTCCGATGGCCACCCATACTGTGGACCCGGGCGTAAAGGTACCTGGTGTGCAAGTACAGTAGTGCCCCAACCACTAGAAAGACACACGACTAAGCATCTGGGCCAACTAAGTAGGCTAACCCATTCCCTTCGGAGCATATAAACTCGCCGGAGGGGTGCCAGACCTGGCGAGGCTTGATCCAGATATTTCTGGAGTACACTTTAGCTAGTGATAATGACTCTGGTAACAGGCGGTACATGTAGAATATTTTGCACATGTATGGTTGCAGAAATACGTATGTTCTGAACCTTCTTCTCAAGAACTGTCCAATCTATGTCGTAGTTCTCTTAAGTTGTAGGTAAATTAAAATTGAGTTCCTTTGGTTCTCCCTTCAGGCAACGAATGAGGTAGTGTAATTTTCAAACTTTCACCTCTTTTAAGTAGCATACTTTGATTTAAAAGGTAGTAATGTTGAACAAACAAAACCCAAAACATCAATACCGATTGAATTTCTTCATGGGTCAGGTAGTGAGCTGTTGGATGAGGTTTGTTTTGAAAGGCATCTTGAGCTCTGATAAGCCATGCAGTCACCCTTAACACTTCAACTTGATCTGCAAGCCAATTTCCTTCGTAGTCATTCAACCAAACAGAGCCATGAAACCACAAGGTAATGTTCACCAACTTGGCTCCATCACCTATGGATGAATGTTGCAATCTGTCGTCCACCCTAACAACACCCTGGGTATCGAGAAAGGGGTGCAAACTTCTAAGAGTCTGGAAGTGAACCTCTTGATGCCAAATATGTTGGGTTGTCTACAGACGGCACATATCGCCATGCACTTGGAGTCATTAATGTTTGAACTTCTGACACACTGTTTGCCACAAATGACTTGAACTTATAGAGGAGAAGACTTAAGCCACGAGAGGACCTGGGGTACCACGTGTTGTGTACGTGTCGGGTGTGATGACTCTTGACGGCAAGTTCAGGGGGTAGCGACAGCTCTTCGGCTGCTGTTTTACTGAAGGCGTTGTCGGCTGAAGAACTGGTAGAAGACTGGGAGGTCTAGGAGAGTCCTGAGGAGAACTGTGGCTGTTTAGTAGAGAGCCTTAGCACGACTTGTGCTGAGGCGAGCTACGTGGCGTTAGCTTCTCGGGGAGGAGCAGGGTTGGCAGAGTCCTAGCACTGGATGGTGCTAGCGCGAGCTGCCTCACCTTGCCAGCTGGGTGCACTGAGTTATATTGCTCTTGGCTGCTGGAGGGGTCCTGCGTGCTTCGTTCGCTTTTGGTAATCTTCGGCCGCCTCCCCTTCAGGTTTGGGCCTGGCGCCGCCGCTGCTGCCATCTCTTGGCAGGGTGGCGGCAAGGGTTTTGAATGTGATTGTGGGCTGCATCCGCTGCTTGCTTAGGGGCAAACTCAAGCATGCCCGCGGCTGCTTCTCAGCATGTTTACAAGTTGCGGGAGCGACAACGTTTCTTCCAATCATTACATGGGTGCTAGCCTTGGAGGCGGACAGTTGGGGTTTGATTCCCTCGGGAGCAAGTGATGATGCGGAGTCAAATAATAATAATAATGAGTATGAGGCATCACGCGTCAGCATCAAAGGACCAAATGGAATGTTCCAGTACCAGACGTAAAGGAAGGTATGCTAGTATTGGTGAAGGACACAAACCTACCTCCCCTGCAATGGAAGGCAGGCACAAATTGTAAAGACTCATCCTGGTACAGATGGTATTGTGAGAGTAGTTATGGAACTATGAAAAGACCTGTGACAAAAATTTGTCAGTTACCCCTAAACTAGATCGCATGTGGTGTATAATCCCACTTTGCCTTGTGGTGTTATTACACAGGTGGATGTAATTTTTTTAATTCTTATTATTAGTTACCAGTGTATTGTGTTAACTGTACCATTTTCGGTGGGCAGTATGTTAAGAATTGTTTCCGCCAAGATTTTTTTTTATCAAGTTGGTATGTGTAACAGTAGTATAGCAGCATTAACTTAAGTACAAAAAACATTTAATTACATTAGAATAGAAGACGATAACATATTTCCACCATTTAACATGGAAAGTCCACAAACGCATATTCTGTTGCGTTACAAAATGACAGCTTGAATAGGTTGATAAATATATGATGCCGCCCACCATATTGAAAACTGCTAAATGTATTAGCAAATGTTTTTGTCATGAATGTAATATTTAGTTTGTCAGCTTGCAATGCGGCCGTAGTGTGGCGTTACCACATCAGTGCCAGTCTGGCAGACTACATGTCTGCTAACGTTTGTGTGCCCACATTAAAACACTCTCCCAGATTTTTTAAATAAAAGTATTTCAGCAACATGTTAACATGTTTATCTCCCTGGTTAAGGAAAATTATATTTTTTGACAAGGAATTATCTTTCAAGAACAAATGGCAAAACCATTAACTGGAACTGAAGGGAGTGTCTTTTCACACACAATAACAACACTGGCAATATAAATTTATGGCATTAATAATTAACTTTCCCCTCTGCAATGAAAAATAATTTCTCGGCACATTTAAAGTATAGAAGCTTTACTTGAGCATTTTGCATGCAACAACTGCTCTCTGAAACATTTTAACACCTTGAACAGTATGAAGCAAGCCACATAGTGAAGAAAAATACAAAGCCAATATTTGAATCTATAGTTCTCAATTGCAAGCTGTGCGATATGTCACTCAGCAACCAAACAAATGCTTGCTTGAACTAGAAATACAGTTTGATTCCCATTGTCTGTTCTTGGGTGCACCGGTTCTTACGGATGAGAACCGCAAATGAGATCCAAAGTTTCATTGTGGTTCAAGAATCATATACATTTTTTGTTGTCACAAGAATTTTAGTGTATACGGCACATTTATGGTAGCATTTAAGTTTCGTAATGAATATGGGTAAACAACTCTTTAATGGCCATTTTCAAAAGAGATTCCTTGGTGCTGCTATTTGTAGTATAAATGTGAATCTTGAAAATATCCCAGAGTTTACCCAACAAGTGCTAATATGGGCACCTAGATACGCATCCATATTACCATAGTGCTTACCATTCCTCTGAGATAACGTTGTCAGACCAAACATTCGAAGAAATTTAAGTTTTTTCGGAGAAGCATCGAGTTTGGCAGGCGGGCCTTTAGTTATCCAGAGAGACGTGGCCAGGGAGTCGGAGTCCTCGCCATCAGAGTCTGAGCTGGGCAATGCTCCGTTTACAGGGACCACGTTCCGGCACTCGCGCCGACGCCGTTCTGCCAGGTCGAGTTTGCTGACGGTCAGCACGGGGCTGACGGTGCTGTCCACAGTCTGACCAACATCACACACCACACCACATTATCACAATGGTATAGTAGTCGCAGAAACTCTGATACATACAGTAAATACCACAACAAAAAAAATAATTGTTAAGTACACAAAATTAAATCCTGGGAAGTGTATAACTATTGATAAAATGAAGAACTTACAGCATTACCCGCAAAGAAAATTATGAACTAAATCTGTTAAGTACATGCTAGAACCTTACTGTTGCAACTCAATTTGCAACCACCTCTCCTTTACAACTTATTTTTTTCAAGGAACTGTGAAACATTTGGGTAAAAAAAGGTAGAACATTTGAGAGAAATCTGTCAAACTATAATTTTACTGAGATTTTTTTGGTTGCTGTGCATTGTGTTTGTGACGGAGAGCGCTGTATTACAAACAGAACATTATCTAAAACAGATACCACCCCCTTAGGCTGTCAATGCTAGCCAATACCCACAGAGTGCCCACCCTCTCATGCTCGGCTGGCCGAGTGTTTCCGTGTGCGATGCAACTACGGTTACGTAGTGCACTTGTCTCGTCATTGTGACCTCACTACCTTCTCTCTTTGCTTGTTTTATTACAACTAGGATTTGTGTACAGTTTCGTGAATTTTTCTTTTGCACTCCAATTTGGTTACATTTTTAGTTTGATTTTGTGAACGATTGTTGATGTCGCAGGCAGTTTTCAGCATGCCTTGTTCTGTAATGGTAGAAAACTGTGCAGAGATAGCTAGTAGCAACTGATTTCATAATGAACCATGGGTGCATTTAGAGGGGGAAATGGACACATTTCCAGCCCAGACAATGTAACAACCCCCCTCCCTTATAGCTCACCATGGCCATGCTGAAAACAGCTGAACAGACAAACAAAACCTTGCTGTACCCCTCCATACCTTACGAGTTGCTCAATGTCCTGGCCATAAGGGGGAGTCAAGTATTCGCTTTTAGGATATCATCTTTTTCGGAAGAGGACTGCCTATTGAATAAAATTAATATTTAATAACAAATATTTTGAATTTACTGTAAGAAGTCACTGAAAATGGACTTTGCGCATGGTGAAACTCATGAGCTGCTCGACATTTGTAAACATTTCTGGCAATAAGGGAAGTCCAACATGCCTTTTTATGGTAAAAGTTTTTTCAGGAAATGTCTGCCTATTAAAATTAATTTTTATTTTAACAAATATCAACTAAACAATATAACCAAAAACACTCAACAAGTGATAGGCTTACCTACAACTAGGCTACGACGCCCTCATTACCCTTTCTGGTCGTGAAGCAGGTTGGCCAAATTAAGCAGCCAGAAGTTTCCTTATGGATGCATGGTCGTCAACAATCTATTACCAGATTAAGTTGATGTCCAGAGTGCAATATAGACACTTTGAACATCGAGAGTGCGTTAAACAAATGTCAGATTCAAGGACTTACTGTATTTTAACAAGCAGACATCTTTCCTTCGAAACTGTACTCCATCAGTGTGTACACCTAAAAGATGCAAAAAAAAAAAAAACGGAAAAACCAATGCTGTTAGAATTCAAATTAAATGTCGCATATGTGGTAAATTACATGTTGAAACATATTACAGTGGAGACTCTATCTACAGTTTTTTTGGGGGACTTGTCAATTTTCATAGACTTAGAATTCCAGCAGATGAGAATCAGACATGTACGAGGACCAGTCAGTAAGTAATGAAATAAATTTTAATCGCCTTATTTATTAATTTGTTTCAAAATTACAATTTTTGCAGTGAAATATAATTAATTACTTTAAAAGACAGACATTTGCCATGCACGCAAAGTGTCACCAACATGTATTAGAGGGGAGGGGTGGGGTACATTCTTTCACCCCTCCAGCCGCTTCCGAAGCGCCAGTGAACACACTGCCCAAACAAAAATCTCTCCACACGCTCCCAACTGATCGAGTGTGTGCGGAAAATTCAAAATTTGCCTTTCATTTTGTTTCATATTATTTTCATTTTCAGAGGGTTTGAAAGTTTTAGGTCTACTTACATTTGGTGTCGGATTACAATTAATTGCATACCGTATTTTTAAATTATATATATATGTTATCTAAACAAGTTGATTTGAAATGTTTAATGTATTAATTACAGTAATACTTTTTTTTTTTAAATCCCATTTTCATTATGTTTATTACCTAAACTTTATTCATATATAATGTACAGCTCTCATTACTCAAAATGAAGTANGTTATCTAAACAAGTTGATTTGAAATGTTTAATGTATTAATTACAGTAATACTTTTTTTTTTTTAATCCCATTTTCATTATGTTTATTACCTAAACTTTATTCATATATAATGTACAGCTCTCATTACTCAAAATGAAGTATAATGAGGTCAGAAATCGTATTTTATTGATGTACATGTCANTATAATGAGGTCAGAAATCGTATTTTATTGATGTACATGTCATAACCCTCATCTACTGAAATCCCAGATGTATAGAAATTTTTTGGCAGTCCCATGAAAAATGGTAGATAAGGAGTCTACTGTATTTTGCTGTTTTGGAAAATGTGAATTTGGCACGATTCCGCAAACCTTCTACAGTCCACTGCAGTAACAGCGTCCTACATCAATAGATGGCAGCACTGCACAAGTTTCGAAAATGGCTGACCTCGACGTACGTATAAGACAGTATCCTGTTATTGAATTCCTGAATGCAGAAGATGAAACGCCCATTTGCATTCATGAAAGGTTGAAGAAGGTATACGGGGATGTAACAGTGGATGTCGGCACCGTTAGACGATAGATTCGACAAGTACAGAAGCTAAAGGGTAAACACAGTTGGCTGATGCAAAGCAGAGTGGCCGGCCGGCGACTGCAGTGACCACTCGTAACAACCAGCGTGTTAATGAGATCATCCATGTGCTAAGGATTGGGAATGATTGGCCAGGATTGCGAACTATTGGTGAGGATTGCAGAGGATTGCGCAACCCTTCTTTACAATACTACTCCACAATCCTCAGCAAAGTTTACTGGTAGCTATTTGACATTAAAAGTATTCACATGTTATTCGAAAATTTTACTACTCTACTCGAAAATATTTGAACATCAAAACCCACTATTTACACAGCCCTATTGACAGTGTACTCATTTGGGGAGCGATGTAACACAATTAATGAGTGCGTGAATTAATTAATGATTGAATGACGAGTGAGTGAGCGACTTAATAAGCAAGGGAATGAGTAAGAAAATGATGTAATGAACAAACAGAATGAGAAGGGAATGAACAAGAGAGTGAAAGAGTAACAATTTATTGAATGAACGTTTGAAAACATTAAGCACTCACCCTCTGGTTGACAATGCCCCTGGTGAGGTAGTGATAGTCCCACACAGACATGGGGACTGTGCCATCCTTGGCAGATACTGCTGCCAGCACCTTGGCAGCATCAGGCACATTGAGGACTGCTGGCTGGTGGAACGTAGACACCTGGAACTCTCGTGGAGGCTGCGGGGTACGCTGGCAGTTTGCCACAAGGCTCGGCACAATGGGGACCATCTGGGCAGGCCCCAGTGCCTGCTGGTTGAAGTTTGGCACCTGGTAGATGCTAGCCGCAGGGGGCTCCCTCTCGGGCCCACACGCCGGAACATGGTATGCCTGTGGCTGGCAGGTCGGTGCGGCATGCTCTGGAGGCGGTGCGACCTCGGGATGCTGGCTGGCTGGCGGTGGAAGCGGGAGGCTCAGCTGCGATGCTGGGAACTGATGGTGGTGCAAGGGCAAGGGGAACACTTGTTGACTAGAAGACGACTGGTAAGAATGGAAGGTGGTGGGGGTCTGCGTTTTCGGCTGGCTATTTACACTTAACGCTTGGTACGAATGTGATGATGTGGTAACTGATGGTCTCTGCTGAGAGGAGTTCGAAAGCTGCGATTCACACACCTGCTTACCGATACAGTTGTTCGCCGGGCCCTCGCAGCCCGGACGCAAACTCACAGTTTTCGCGGAACTGCTATCACAAGTCACAACTTTCGCACAGTTGTCCTTCCCACACGCACTGAGCACTGGTCCTCTGGGCTGTGGAGGAGATATCTCACTCTGCCCAACTGGCAACGTACTCTGCCCAACTGGAGAGCTCTTCAGAGCACCACTAGTTGCATTGAAGTCCGTCCCTTCTCCCGCCCCTCCATGATCTTTTGTGGGTGGGAACGTAACAGGCACGGGAGACCTGCGGCTGACGNGGTGCCAGTATGTGGGTTGTGCAATGGGGGAATGCCATGCGTTGGCGGGGTGTGCGAATGTGCAGCATGGTGTATGGGGGAAGTGTGGGGGTGCATAGGAGGGGTACTGTGTACAGGGTGTGTGGGCGGGGTATGCAGAGGAGATGTAGCGGTGAAGGGCAGTCGAGAGGATGCAGCTGACGACGGCAGGGAGGCCTTGTTGGGGGGCTGCAAGTCCGGCTCCAGCGGTGGGTTGGGGATTGGGTGCAAAGGAGGTGGTAACGTTACAGAGGTTGGGTTGGGGATGGAGTTGGGAGCAATCAGGGGTGGGGGAGGGAAGGGTTCCTTGCGTGAATCCGCTGCACGGTCCCGAACTCCCGCTATGGGTGCCTTCCTAGCTGGAACAAAAACAACCACAATCATGTTACCTTTCACCAATGACAGTAAACTGACTAGAGTGGCCACAGTCATAAGCATAATAAANTGTTACCTTTCACCAATGACAGTAAACTGACTAGAGTGGCCACAGTCATAACTAGCAATTATAGCCACACCTTCAAACTATTGTAATGTGGAAACCAAAGTTACTCTCACGTAAGAAGATAATTGTACACCATATTATTTATAAACCTCTGAATATTTCCTGCATAGAACAATGTTTTGTACAAATATTTGAAATAGTACTTAGTGCTTTGAGTGTGAAAAGAAGCATATGTACTAATAATACATGAGGACAAACAATTTTGAAGAAATAATTACCTATGCAAACAGTTTGCATTAACAGAATAATTTTCAGCACTATAAAATGTGGTAATTAGCCAACACAAGTTCAAATACATATAGACTAATTGAAATTTATTGTAAGATATAGTATAATTTAAAAAAAAAATTGTGGTATTTTATGAATTTAGAGTAATTAGATTTCTGTGTTGGTAAAGTTTGACGTGTGACTCGTACTGACATTTATTTAAAAACGACATCGCTTCATCTATTTTCACATTTNAAATGTGGTAATTAGCCAACACAAGTTCAAATACATATAGACTAATTGAAATTTATTGTAAGATATAGTATAATTTTAAAAAAAAATTGTGGTATTTTATGAATTTAGAGTAATTAGATTTCTGTGTTGGTAAAGTTTGACGTGTGACTCGTACTGACATTTATTTAAAAACGACATCGCTTCATCTATTTTCACATGTCATCGCATCACCCCAGGCAGGGTTTGAAACCTGATCGACTAGCTATCAGAGCCTACCAGCACACCCCTAAATGAGGGGNACAAGGGTGATAGAGGCCAGCCAAGCACCTAAGCTCACACTGCCGATGCAACCCTGCATGTCAGACACCTGCTTTCGCCACGGACCGAGAGATGGCACCACAGAGCGCAGCTCCGCCCAAGGGATGAGGAGCTCACCCATGCACCTAAGAGAGCCCGCAGGCAGGTGGAATACATGTCCGTGCACAGCCGCAGAACAGCAGTTCATTCTCCGCAGCTCGTTCCACCACTATGTGGGCTGGAGTTCTCTGCAGACACAGACGTCCTCGCGTAGGACCACAGCTACCTAACACACATCTTAGAGACCTTCACCAGCAACCCCCAAATAAGTCTTCACCCTAGAAACACCCACTACCCTTCTGGTAGTGCCAACCGAGACCCTTCTGGATAACAGCATCGAGTTAATCAGGGCCAGTTAGTTTCATAGCTACCTAGCCGCATCTGCTCTTGTCTAGTTTAGACCCAGGTCCCCTTCACCTGGTTTATCGTAATCTACTTCCGTTGCAGTCCTTGTTAGCTAGGAGTTAGTACAGGCTACGGTGTCTATTTCCTGAAGGGAATAAACATGTTTTCTATCAAACCTAAGTATTGATTCTATGGGTGACTGATTTTTATCCCCCGTAGACGTTCGCCCACCAGGAAAAAGTAGGAGACTGTGTCATTACAACCCAATTGCCAAACCTAGAGTAGGACTGCGGGCTCCCTTAACCGGACACACGTACACCGCAAACACACCCATTAGACAGCCACCCATACTGTGCGCCTGGTATACAGTATGGTAGAGCCCCAACCACTAGGAACTTAATCCGCAAGGCAGTTAGTCAACCAACCCAGCAAATTCACTCCATCCACTGCAGTGAACTGTCACCGGAAGGACTGATAGACTGGTTCTGGAGGTCTGCCCACCTTTGGACCACATCCAAGTCACTGTCGGACATCCAGAGTAAACCCAAAGCTCTAACAACAGCGCTGAACTGTCGCCGGTTGGAATAATCAGATACAACTCTGGGTAGCTCGGACCTGGTAGGCTTTACATCTAGCTAGGGATCTTCATCGCCTGCTCTTCCTTAGCATGGCAGACCTTAATTACTACCTCTATGCCATACACCCATAGGAGTGGTGCGAAGTGGGAAGCTAGGAAGGCAGCTACTGCCTCCAAATCCAACGTGAGCTGTACCCAGCCCCAACTGCCCTCTGCAGCATAAGCCCCCAGGAACAAGCTCAAGCCACCCGACAACTGGCGAGGCCTCACCTCCTAATCCCCCCACACCCCCTATTTCAGTCACCCTAGAAGACCGCCGGGTAACTGTAACAAGTCGTCATCGACTTCTGTCAGGGGTTCCGCATCCCACTGGGTATAGCGAACCCTTGGCTCCAGCAATGCAGGGCCAACTGCCCGCTGCAGCACCACCACCTCCACTCAAGGACTGGGCATGAGTTCCGGCCGGCTCCAGCAGCAACAGCGGCCGAGTCAGGAGCTATCCCGGGAAACGCCCAATACAGGTAAACCAGTGCCTGTAAGCAAACCTGTAGTACGAAGGACAATTAAGCCCACAGCAGACTTTATGCCGTGCCATCAAGCCACGCGCCCTGCCCTACCTTATATACCGGCCAGGGTCCGGCGAGCAGCCAATAGTCAGCTCAGTCATATCGCTCGTGTCTCTGTCCGACACACAAAACCTTGCCCGACCGCGACGCCGTCGTCAGTCACGCGTCAATTTGAAACTTGCTGCATTTCCCCGGCAATATTTAGGAGGTGGCAGAACGTGAATGGTAGGTGGCAGGTGGGCGGGGCCTCCTTAGTCGCGAACACCTCACCTGGACACTCCTGGTGGTGGGAGGGAGAGGCGCGGGGGCTGCGACGGGACTTGTCCCTCCTCTCCTTCTCGCGCTCCCTCTCCCTCTCCTGCTCGCGCTCCCGTTCACGCTCCTCCTCGCGCAGCCGCTGGCCTTCCCTCTGCCGGTGCTCCTCCTCCAGTTTCAGCCTGTCACACGCACACCACATGTACAATACGTTACATTTAAAAATTCACCAGTAATTATGGTGATGTTTACAGCTCTGGGTATTTTTCATAAACTGATTTGGTAGCTGATTGGACTAGATCACTTTCTGTCTGATGTACTGAAGACAGTACTATTTCTTTAGTGGCTCTTGCCGTAGTGCGAGGCATTTGTGCTGGATTGTTCATGGCTCAGTGACACTACTGCTTCTGCTGGTTTAACACTGACTCACACAGAGGGCATCTCTAAACTGCAGCCAATCACAATTAGACCTAGTGATGGGACGGTTGAACTTTTAACTGATTGTGATTATCCGTTCCAATTCTCAATTATCACTTTACGGCTCCAGTTAATAGTTTTGGGGTACATAATGTGAACAATTCAGAAATTCCTGGAGAGAAATAACAGTTTTTTGTTAGAAGTGTTACACAACGGAAAATTTGGCTAAACAATAATTATCAACCCCAATTTTGTCACCACAAATATCAATCCTGAAATGATTCTAGATGTGTGATGTAACTGGATATTGATTACAACCACAATACATTTGGTTGTGACTAGGACCTTTGCATAATAAGCAACATTTTCTGCCAAAAGATATCCAAAAAAAAGACAAATTACAGGACACCTGCATATTCTAAAATTATATTTTGACAAACTAAGGATATTTATTACATAAACCAGTACTCACAATATGTTTTTTTTTTTGCGAAGCAGCAGTACAATGATTACCATCAAACGGCTGGAGATGACATCTGATGCTGTATAGGGCAGCCACCATTTTGTAAGATATTTACACCTCATTTTTGCTGCGAACATTATGCATGTTGCTGTATTGTGAATTTGTGAATTCTGCCTTTTCTTTTATTTGCAGCCAGCAGTCGATAAAGGATATTTANAAGATATTTACACCTCATTTTTGCTGCGAACATTATGCATGTTGCTGTATTGTGAATTTGTGAATTCTGCCTTTTCCTTTATTTGCAGCCAGCAGTCGATAAAGGATGATTAANGCCAGCAGTCGATAAAGGATATTTAAACAAAGAAATGGCCACTGCTTGCCATCTGCTGGTGATGTAACAAATCTAAACACGCAACTCTGCCCAAGCCATCAGAAAAATGTTATCATCAAACAGCTTGTATTACAGTAGAATAAATAGTTTCTTGGAAATGCAGATGTTTCTACTGTAAAATGCACAGATGCTTAGAACTCTTTCTAAGTTCATAACGTGAGTGTTTTTGGAGTATTAACTTTGTTTAGATTTTTTACACTTATCCACAAAACACTATTTTTGTCCCAAATGGCATAATGTATAAAAACCGTTGGTATCGGTTTTGTTGGTTCTTTTACGAACAGAGAGAAATGAGGAACCAAAGAGCAGATTGCCCCATTTCTAATCTCAATACAAGCACAGTTAAGTCTACCTTGCCACTGAATACATTTGCAGCAATACTTGGGGCTCAGTCAGTTGTACACAATGAATGTAATTANCCATTTCTAATCTCAATACAAGCACAGTTAAGTCTACCTTGCCACTGAATACATTTGCAGCAATACTTGGGGCTCAAAAGATTACATTCAGTCAGTTGTACACAATGAATGTAATGACTCACCTTTCATGCAGTCCTGGCGAGATGAGCCCCAGGTGGGAAGGCAGCATCTCCGGAGAGTAACGCAAGCCATAAAGATGATACGAGGGGTGAAGGGGAGGGAAGAGGGGTTGTCGCAGCATCCCACAGCGCTCCAGATACATCTGCTCTTCCAGCCTACGACCCCACACACACACATTAACTCACCCTCTCAGTTGAACCCACTGCTCCACACATTCATCTCTGGTCCAGTTATGCACAGTGTTTCACAAAGATTTGAGGGATTACAGAAATGTATAGCAACTAAACCATGTAACATACATTAGTGACAGTGCAGAATGAATGAGGAATGCAAACAGTGTGTGTGTGTGTATGTTGTGCTATGCCGCAAGTTCACAGTCCTGCCGCTAGGCGTCGCTCACAGTGATGCCAGTGTGTTGTACAGTTGACATTCCTTAGTATTGTGCAATTGCTGCTACACATGTTGAGAAATCGTTCTGTGTTTAGGAATGTCTTAACACAAATTCGGTACCTAATGCTGTGGTTCCCAAGATCACGGGACCTTGCACCATCTGACTTTTTGTGGGGTTACATTAAAGACAGTGTATACGCCCCACCGTTGTTGCGTAGTATTGCAGACCTAAGAGAGTGGATGGTCATAGTGGTAGGCACTATACAGGTTGGCGTTGATGTGAATGTGGCAAGAACTAGACTATTGTGTGCCATGTAACCCACGGTATACACAATGAACATTTGTAGGCGTCACAAAGAATGTTTGCGAGTTTCGCGTTCATTCTGCACTTGTTATAGTTGTTTTGTCGCCATATAAAGTTGTAATCCCTCAAATGTTTATAAAGCATCATGTGGTCTATTCACACAGTTTCTTCACTTATTTTAATCAAACCTTTGAAAAATCACCAAATGTACGACGTGTGTACTTGTTTCCTAGTATCACAAGCATTTTATACTTTTGTTAAAATAAAACTTATTTTTGCTTAAATTGATTGCTACTATATCTTGCAGACTCCCTTTCCAAAAAATTTTTTTAACACCCATAACAATGTCTGCTGAATTTTTGTAGATTTGGGAAGTGTCACTGTTTTCACTGAAGGATGTACCTGAAGGTCCAGGTAATGAAAGCTGATCTGGATTTTTTCTCCAAGGATTTCCATTCAGCATGCTTTAGTTTCAGATGTGTACGTAAATTTGGTGTGTTGAAGTTTGTCGTGTTTACTTCACCTCTTGAGATTTATGCATGACAGAGGAGACATTCCCCCTTTGACTAATGAGACGCAGGAACTTTAAAAAACTGCCACGCATTAATACTGTTGGAACGAGCACTCATCTTACAGGCACAAAAGACAGTTCTCAGATAAATTTTTTATGCATTTCTATAAACTCATTTATTCTACAGTGGCTCTAAACACATTCGCGGCAGCAACGACGTAAGCAAAGTTGTATCATGGATATGTACATGGCTGTGTGCTCATACCGCACCTTTGAATACTGAAATCAGCTACCACAAGCGCTCGAATTTAAATACCAGTTGGCCGTCCATTTTATTAGAAGAACTGCATGCATGCACCAGATCATCTATGGAAAAACTACAATTGTTTACTTTTAACATTTGTGGTTATACTAATCACTCACAAGTAAAAATAAAATAAAAAATAAAACACATCTGTTTATGTATGTATCAGTTGGGAACGAATACATAAGAAAATCTACAAAGTGGAATACCAACAAATACAGATACCATAAAAATTACATTGGAACATCACTACAAATGCAGTTACAAAAAAATTCAGTCAACATTTTTTAATGTCATTTGTAACTTTCATAGAAGTAAACCTACATGTGGCTGAATTACATCATTGATGTTTTCAAAACAAACTGTGCACTGTATTAATACTTTTCAATCATTGTAGTGAAAACACATCTCGTAGACAACTCACTATATAATTAAAGTTCTACCCATGATTGTCTGCACATCATGATCAAAGTTCTAATTGTACTGTTTGCACACTATAAACCGAGTTCTGACTGCATGGGCAACTGCGAACTTAAAGGCAAACACTATTGACCTTCATTGCCAATTTTCGGTCTTGACTAAAATCTTTTTTAAATAAGTTTTGAACAATAATAAGAGAGTACAGTACCATACAAAATGTAGGCCCCACTTAAATTCCAAAAAAAAATGTAGGCCCCACTTAAATTCCAAATTAACTTAGTCATAAAATTTGTGACATTTTAGGTCAACCAATGTTACAAGGCTGTATAAATATAGGTACTGTATTTCATGTCCAATTGCAGAGTGACCAGTCATCAAAAATGCTGAAGGGCTAAAAATTATTTAATATTTATAGTATTAAATGCTTGCAGCTCTGCATCGCTACCCTTGCCCTGTCCTGCTCGAGCGAGCGAAGGAGTGTGTCAAGGCTAGACTAATACTAATAACCCAAGGAGTGCACGGAGATTTACAAAGGTAAGCTGCCGTGCGTGCCAGATAAGCCTATCAGGAATCGAGCGCTCCTGACCTTAAGCAGATTGAACTTCTGGGATTGTCGATGCAAGAATGTTCTGTAAATTGCCTTAGCCTCTCTCAGTGTGACTCGGGATGAGGAGAACCTTCTATATCAGGCCACCGAGATTACTTAAGTCACGACAGGCCTCCAAGCCGACAGTCTAGAGTTTGGAGGAGTGTACTACAAGGCCAGCAAAGTGACGAGTGGAGGCATGAGTGACCAGTGAGAAGTCCGCGGACTGCGAGCATCGGTACAGTGGAGAGCGACATTGACGGACACAACTATTGAACTGGATGTGTGAATGATGGTAATAGACAGATCGAATATCTGTAAATAATGAGCGTGAATTTGAGATTTTTTCTGTTTCTGGAGCACAAATGCATACTTGAACATACACACACATAAGCCAAACGACTTGTAAAATAATTGAACAAGGGAGGCGGAAAGCGACTGTCTTCATTCATTCAAAGAGATTCTCAGCAAAAGTTACTAGCAAAAAATTCTGAGACAATCACAAATAAAAAATTATGCAAAATTTCCATGATCTCAAATTATTTCTGAAACGTAAAATTTCTTTCGGTGTGATTACAAAGGTTTCTTAAAAATTTCTTAACATTTTCGCACTATAAATTACAGTATTTCACTTCTTGGAGAGATGAGTTTGTGTATGTGCATTCATTAAGATCAACATTGTGATTTTGTGACTTGTGGTTATGTATAAACTACGAAACACAATTTTTTCTAATAAGGGAAATAATGTTCTACACAATGTGGGCATGGATTGGCTGACTTGACAAAACCTGTACAAAAGATAGGTTAGCTGCACTAATGCCCATAACACGCGTCACTTGCCTGTACGCATGCTGCAGGTGTGGTGGGTAGAGTCCTGGGTGGTAGGGACTGTATGCAGCGGCCGCTGCTGCGGGATCCATGGCGAAGGGCGGGGGAGGGCCAGGAGGCGCGGGTGGGTGCTCCGGCCGGTACGGCTGGAAGCCGCTCCGAGTCAGCAGCTGGGGCTCCGACTGCGGCACTCGCCCTGGGAACAGCTGCGAGTCCTCTGTGCGCATTGCCCCGCTCGTGCCACGCGAGCCTTCATGAGGGAGAGTGCGCTCCTGAAATGGAAATGGATGGATATGGTGTCACAAACATCACTACTTCAAGCAAGAATATTGCACCCAATCAAGTACCACGCAACACACTTAATTTAACTAAAACAACCCACATGTACTGTACATAATTCACTGCTAGCTTCCCTTCACCAATTCAGATGCAATGTACATAGTCGTGTACATTCACACGTGTAGGTAATTTCTGATGTGTACTGCATACTGTGAAGCTCGATGACCAATGATCTTACCTGTGAGTGAATGATTCACAAACCATCTTACCCGTTTAGGTCATAATTGGTTTATATATCTATAGCAAATGTATAACATACAGCTCATTGGCTCTGACAATGAAACAAGGGTTGTGTCAACATAAGAACCGCAACGCATTATAACATTTTTTTTGTTTGCAACAACCAAGATCATAAATTAAAGTGCGTCTGAAGGGGTTAAAGGGCTGGGACACGGTGATTATATTGTCTGGGAGAGTGCTTGTGTGGCATTTCTAACTGTGGTTATCAGCGGTAGTTTTATCACAGAGCAGCTCGTGCAATAGAAATAGTGGAATATAATTTTTCTAATTTGTTCAAAATATGCAAATCAGTCATAAAGAACAACCAAACTTCTGTTACCACCTTTGCACAGATGTAAAAGCTAGGAGATGTGGTGAATAAAAATCAAGCAGTGCAGTTTCTACAAAGAAAAAGGTAGAAATATTTCTATGAGTAACATGTGAAGCATTTCTGCATTGTATAGGCTGTTCATGGTAAACTGAGCACTTTTGAAAGCCCTCTCATTTGGAATAATAGTCAATAACTATATTTTATTGTAGCCTTAGACATTAGCTTCTGAGTGTGATGGAATATACACACTGTGTTTATTACTTGCATGGCAATATATATTTAAAAAGGTGGTATTAAATGATAAAATATGGCTGAAAGGAAATAGTAACTAGGGCCTCTAAAGTGCTCACTTTACCATGAACAACCTACATATAACTGTATGTATAATGAATACAATATATCACACACAGGAAGTACGAATGTACTGTGGTTTTTTATAGGTTGTATAAAATCTACTTGGAAAAAACTAAAATTATATAAAATGAATACATGTTAATAAAAATTTATACTAGTTAATTATGTAAAAGTGACAGTAATAAGCAAAACTATCTTAATTTATCTCATTCAAACATTTTACCTGCTCTCAGTAATAGTTTACTTTGTCACTTGTTTTAGGGGCCAATATTCTCGTACTTTAAAATAAAATTATATTTCTCTGCGTTTCTTAAAGATGGTAGAGAGCAGAGTTCAGTGTTTTAACGTAATGGGTCACTCCATAAACAACCCGACTGCAACCACCACTGATGCTCAAAAATTGACTGAGAAGTTGGCATGCGCTAAACATATCAGGATTGTAAAGAAAAGCTGAACACATGTCAGCGTAATGTCAGCAGAATACCTACTTGCCTCACAGTCACTATGTAGCACAGACCTCTTCATGGTAAGCCGTTCACACACCTCTCAGTCGACAGAAAAGACCATTTTTTATTTGTCAAACTTTGTAATGGCGCAATATTCTTAATTTTTCGGGACACGGGTGTAAAATTCTTTCGTGTGTATTTAGCTTTGGAAAGCTTCGTAATATTTTATCAGGTTTCAAGTTAAAGCCGCGGTGGTTCGTTTCCCGTGATAGTTTGTTTATCGAGCAGACGTGTGCTTTTGTAGGTTATCGGACGGACATCTGCTGTTTACGTTGTAACAGGAGTCCGTTTATCGTCTCGTTTCGAAAGTTGTTGTTCTGGTTATGCGTCAGCATATACAGAAACTTTCTGGCTGCGTCGTGACGTTCGGTTCTCTGGAAGTGGACGGTGTCAACAGTTTTAGTTTCCTGCGACGCAGTTGCGGGTACGATAACATGTTGTGAGCGCGGGATACAGCGTAGTTTTGGATGACGCTACTGACAGAGGCCGGATGCCATGCGTTTATCTTAGGAGAAGGGGGGGAAAGGCCTGCCTAATCTATACTGGTGGTGCCTATCGCCTAGAGGAACAAAGTAACCAACCGTCGAAGAAGACGCATCGGGCGTGAGAAGACGCACCAGTCCGAAAGGGCGTGGGTCGTTAGTGTGCCAGGAGGGAACGAACATCACTCCTGCCTTCGTAACTTAGTCTTGCGATGCAAGTTTGAGACATTAATAAACTGTAAACGACTGTGGCGCTGTTTTCTGCACTGGTATAATTAATTGTGAAAGTTTGTACTCTGCAAACTGGAACTTCGTCTGTGAACTGTGAAACTTCAATGACAAATAAAGTACAAAGCAAACTAATCTGGAACTTCTTTTTTTTTTTAATCGGTGTCACCTGGTACTGAGTCTCGTATACTACCTATGAGCAAGCCGTGGCAACGTAAACATTCGGAAGTGTAACAAGTCCGCAACGTTACAATATGGCGCACAACTGAGGGGCTCAATATTATAAATATGGTTTAACGAGCCACAGCAACATTACAACTTCCNTGTGGCGCTGTTTTCTGCACTGGTATAATTAATTGTGAAAGTTTGTACTCTGCAAACTGGAACTTCGTCTGTGAAATGTGAAACTTCAATGACAAATAAAGTACAAAGCAAACTAATCTGGAACTTCTTTTTTTTACTTAATCTGTGTCACCTGGTACTGAGTCTCGTATACTACCTATGAGCAAGCCGTGGCAACGTAAACATTCGGAAGTGTAACAAGTCCGCAACATTACAATATGGCGCACAACTGAGGGGCTCAATATTATAAATATGGTTTAACGAGCCACAGCAACATTACAACTTCCTTTAGAATAACGATGTTATAAATTTTTTTTTTTTCCTGCATTTATATATTGCAAAAGTTCTCCAGTAAACTTACAAAAGGATTAACTTAATACACACATACCACATTACTCTAAGATGTGTCTCGCAACTCATCAGTTCAATCTGCCTACTACTTCTGGTTTCATGCGGGCCTCTTCACATCAAGACACACTACTTTCGTGAATAACTCCAATTGCACGGCTACCTACATAGTTGAGATCACTAGGTGCAATCACTTCTATCGTAAGAAGAACCGCAAAGCAATCACGTCTCATGTACAAAGTAAACAGAACCCTAACTAGTATATTATGTGGTCATAACAAAAATAAAACAGTTGGGAATAGTAACCAGTTATAGTAGCAGCCTAAGTATTGGACTGAAGGCAGTCTTTCAGTGCCTGCCATTGCATTCGTAGTTTGTTTGCAAAGGTAGTTTTGTGGCGGAGGGATACATAGTGACCACCATACTTGGGATCAACAATTAAAATAAATAACAATTAAAATAAATAACAATTAAAATTAATAGTTTAAAAAGTGGGTAATTTTTTACTTATTAGTTAATTTTAAAACTGATAAACTTTTAATAGTTAAAATTTCTGGTAAACTATTAAAATTAACTATAGTTAACTTTGCAATTGCCTGGAGGTCAAAGATGATAACGAAAGATATGCAAATGTCATTAATAGTTTGACAAACATCATAAAAATACGCAACGTATTTTACAACCTATGAGTTGCACATGACGATATACATAATGATACACTGACGCTATTATTTACCTATGCAGGGAGTCGCAGATTGTAAATCGTGCGATTCTGAGGTAGATGAGGCGCTACTGTCACAATGTATAATTCAATTTCTCGCGATGCAAATTTCAAAGTTGATGGTCTTTGTGCAGCGTGCGCAGTTCGATTGTTTATGTAGTCACTGCACATTTCATGGTTTCATGCTAAATGGTGATATAAGATTTTATTTTAGAAGTTTTTTTAAAAATAATTTTTGAAGAAGATTGTTAATTCACCATTTTGATTTCAATTATGTCGTCACTGTGGCCAGCATTGCATCATTTTTGAACAGGTCAAAAGTGAAGGGAAAACAGGTAATTTGAACTTAAATGTCTTTTATGTGCACAAAATATAAATAATTGAACACACATTGACAAAAACTTTTTGGAAACCATTTTTACTGTAAACATTTTTGCGGTTCTTTAACTAACAACGTTAACGAGTTAACTTTGTTTTAACTTAAACTTTAATCATTTAATATGTGCAAATTTTACCTTCTAACTTTAATTAGGAAGTTTTTTTTTAAATTTAACTTCAACTTTAATCACTTTCATTATTTTGTTAACTTTCCCAAGTATGCTGGCCGCACTTCTTTTCGATAACTGTCAAAATTTACTGAAGTTATATGAAACAGAGAATACAAATAGATTTTCTGAATTCTGTATTTCATTTGCCAAAATTTCATTAGTTACAAAAAAAAATGGAATTACGTAAGTTCTTTAAAATTTTCATTTTATTTGGATATTTAAATTCTTACAAGAACATGCCTCAAAACATAACAGAAAAAAAATTTCTTTAAACTTATTGAAAAATATTTTAGATTGTTAGCTAAAATTGACTACATAATATTGTAAAATGTCTACACTTGTGCAGGTAAATCTCCATAATTTTTCAACTGAACACTAATGCAAAACATACAGTAGCTTATTATTTGGTACCCAAAATATGTTATTCAAACAATTACTAATAATAAACATACACAGCTACACCTGAAACAGCCTCTGTTGTATAAACAATATCAGGAACTAACCCGAATAAAACAATGCCCACTAAAAGACATTTTTATCATGAAGGTAAGGGTATGTAGATCACGGCACAAACCTATGTCATACTTAAACGTACAGTACCTCAGGTAACACTATGCCAACATTTGGTGTCGTATCTTCTGTATAAGATGCTACCAAGAAGCAAAAGAACTGAATTCTATACCCAGTGGATATGCCTCAGACAGAACTTGCTTTGAACTATATTCAAGAAAGATGTATGGAGGAATGGGTTGCTGATTGGTTGCAATGGGTACACAATAGTGGATGTACAAAAAGTACCACACATAAGAAAGACCTATTGGCCAAAATGTTCATATTGTTATGTACTTGCCGCTTTGCATCACGTGAGCGAGCAAAGAGCGTGTGTAAGGCAAAGTAGTGATGTGATAGCGGGCGGCAAAAATGAAGGAATGCTGGAAGTTCATGCGAGCAATAATCCAAGATGAGTCTATCTTGTTACAAAAAGCATGCAGCCACGATAATCCTTTTGCGGCTCGTGCATTCTTGACCTTCAACTGCCTCTNGGCGAGCAATAATCCAAGATGTGTCTATCTTGTTACAAAAAGCATGCAGCCACGATAATCCTTTTGCGGCTCGTGCATTCTTGACCTTCAACTGCCTCTGTCAGCATGACCCGAGGATACGGGAAATATTCCAGATCTTGGCTGCTGATAGTATAAGCGCATCAGGCTTCTGAGTTTACGAGAGTCACGAGTTTTGGCGATTGTGCGGCCTAAGCGATAGACTACGAGCCAGAAGAGCAATGAGTAACGCTGGAAGTGACCAGCAGGAGGGAAATCTGCGACTGCGAGCACCGGTGCAGTGAAAAGTGCGACTGGGAGACTGAATTATTGGACTGGATGCGTGAGTGAAAGACATTTCAAATGATAGCAACAGACAAACTGAACATGTGTTAATGATGAGCGTGTGTTAATTAAATATAACCAAACAGAGAAGGACTTCAATTAGAGTTGATATAGACAAATATTGCGATCATTGAAAAAATAAAAGAGAGTAATAATGGAGACAGGTAATTTGATGATGTAAATAATAGCTGTGTAAATAAATTAAAATCTAATTTAGTTTGTTTATTTCTGTTAATACTTCCATCCCTCATGAACTCTGATACGCCCCTCTGGTATCTTGTAGCAATATGTATCAACTATTTTTGAAGCCATGTATGTTTACTTATATGTAAATGAAAGCTCACAGTATGCAATGATGCGAGAGGCGTACCTTGCGGGAGTCCTGAGTTGGCACCGGAGGTGGAGAGGAGCCCCGCACTAGAGGCGGCGGCCCTCTCGCTTTGGGAGACACTTGTCTGGTAGGCGTAGTCTCCGTCTCGCTCTCTCGCTCTGGGAACACACATCACCCTCACCTTCATCTTCATCTTCCTCGCACACTGATCAACACGTTTAAAAACTATACATTACTACAAGAAAAACAATCGCATAAGGCTCTGCTTCACCTGTTTTGAGAAATTCTTCGTTTTCACATCATAATTTCTGTTTCAGAGTAAAGGACAATTTTTGATTACAGAAAAGTTACATTTTAATTAAAAGTTGTTTCCTATTCTTGTGCTTAATTTTCAATATGTGCTATTTGCTACTTGTAAAAAGTAGAGAACATATTTATATTTTATTAATAGTTTTCTGCTGTTTTTCAACCAGCAAATAACACACAGTAAAAATTAGACACAAAAATATTAAACAACTTTTAAAATGTTAATTTTCTATAACAAACATTTGCAGTACCTAGTTTTTATGAAATTGAAATGACGACACGAAAACGAATAATTTCTGCATAATAGGTGAAGCCGAGCCACAAGATTCACTATTATATCTATTTAATAAACAAATAGAAACCAACTTTAGTAGATATCCTTCCCTGACCAGATGCTGAAAGTTTTCAATACTCTGTTTTCAGCTTCGGAAATCACAATTCATCATAAAGGATTTTCTTTAAAATAAAACTTTTCTTCATCAACAAAGTTTTTGCTCTAAATACTGACAATATTTATATACCTACCAATGATGATGTTTCAAATGAACGCCATATTCTTGGTGGTGAAACCATTTCCAATATGTTTAAAACATGATACACACAACTTCGAAGTGGACAGAGTATTTTCATGAGCAAGACATGAAAAATAATAGTTAATTTCAGCTAATTTCAGTACAACCAACTTGACAGTTTTACGGTGCACCTCGTTCAGGGATCATTATTCATTGAGTATGGCCAAATATTTTGCTTTGAAAAAAGTTGTTAGTGTGAAGCCATTCCACCACAACCCACGGCTTCTGCTTGCTTACAATTTATGCATAACCAAACACTTTTCAGACTCGACCTACTAGCATTGAGATCATAATTTAATATCTACATGCAAGCTTTCCTCACAAATAAATGTGTCTTTATAAACTCTTGGGGGCCACAGTGGCTGATCTGTTAGCATGCTCACCTCCCACCAAGGCAAACCGGGTTTAATCCTCGGCTGGGTTACCTCTGATTTTTGCATGGGAATCTGTGCTGGAAGATTTCTCTGGTTGACGAGTTTTCTTGAGGATCTCCCATTTCCCCGCCCCTTCATTCATCCTATCGGCTCTCAAGAGGTCGCTGTTAAGAGCCACCCAAATCTCTTCACTCACTTTATTAACTCTTAACCATAATTTCTACCCCATCATAAAATCAAATCATAAATCACTTATTTACTGATCTTACATCGCTAACGGGCATGATCGCCACCAGCCAAATACAAGATGTATATTCACAGTTGAATTAGTAGCTTGCTGGTTACAAACCTTTCAAACAGAAATTTTGTGTTAAGAAGAAAGAGACAAAAATAAAAGTGAAACAAACAGACATGGCTGACTTTGAGATGGTGCTTGAAAATATTGCTATTGTAGTGTCAGAGAAATTCCAGTCATTATTCTACACATGAGAGATAATAAGGTGCTTATTCTACTGCAGTTTACAATTGTTAAACTTAACTTGGTAAATAAGAAATGCAAACTCCCACCCCCATAATTTTATCTCTTGACTATTAATTTTCAAACTAATGAGACAAAGTGACAAAAAATTTAGGGCCAAGATGAAGCTCTTGACAACTGTAAAAATACTTTATTTCATGTAAACAGGTAATTTAATTGAAAGCTTAATAAACACATTAGAAATTGGGAGGACACACATTTAGAAAAAGTGTCTATCAATACCCAAAATCATTGAGATGAAACAAATGGTTAATGTGACCACTTGTGGGTGGAAGTAAAATAAAAACAGTGGTGTACAAACCACCAAATGTATCACATAAAGAACATGGGTTGTTCGAGTCATATATAGAAGCTTAACAATATAAGATGAAAAAACTATTAAGTATATACAATTTTCATATAAATTTAATAAATGAAACTGCAATGCACCTAAAACATTTTTATTAGATAATGTATGTCTACAGCTTTAAACAGATGGAGAAAACCTCCACTGCACAAATACAATATTTCATAGCCATGCTAGCCCCGATAATTTCTTAGCATATTATTCCGAGTAAATTTGTTCATATACAAAGTTTTGCACAAATCACAAGTGGTCTTAACTTCTCGCCGACAGCAAGGTCATAAGAGATGGAGCAAGTTACTCAGAGAAGCAGAAGTAAGGAAGTTATCAGCAAACAAACAAAATCAGAGAATTAACAGTATTGTAACAGTCTACTCTCCAAAGCAAAAACCACTTTCCTTTTCAAAACTACCATACTACGTCTTTCTCAGACCCAATCCTGCGAGATCTGCAAGCATCTGAAATGATGCGCAACCAGTCAATCTTCTGTCACTAACTTGTCTGTTATTTTCGCACATGCTAACTCATTCACTTTCAGGTTGCACCAGTGGCAGATCCAGGAGGGGGATCCCAACTCCCCCCCTCCCCCACATGCTTTGTCGGAAGAAATATTTGCCCTTTGTTGTGGTATTTATAAATGCATTGAACTTAAATTACCTAAGTGAATTTTTTAGAGCCGATATAAATAATAATATTCAAGTTATTTTCAATAAATGGCAGCATGCAAATAAAGAATGATGATTGTTAGTACGCATTTATGATATCAGCAGTGTCGAGAAGTTTTTTCTTGCCACCAACGACTGAGCATTCATGCAGGTATTGGGTCCTCCTGAATACAAGTTGTTTATTAATTGTTAAATAACACTTTGGCATCCTGATTATGTCTAAGTGTATATGAAACAATAAGTTGAGTGAAATATTTTAAAACATACTTCAAACTGCTAATATAATTTTCTCTAGTCAAAAGAATCTTATATTCCTATAACTCACAGATATTGGACAAACAAGACTTCTTTCTTTACTTGTATTTCTTTCTTCGAGATATTGCACATGCTAAGTTACTTTAAGATCCTGTTTACATCTGAAAAGTGTGTAAACAAATTTTTTTCATAATCTTAATGCAGATCATGTCAATTTTTATATTTTATTTATTTACATACGAATCGAGAAAGCATTCAACAAACCATATTCCATGGTATTTGAAAACATCTTGAGCTAGTTGGCTTGTTTCAGACCAGCATTGTTACACAGCGAAAACTTTTAAAATACAAAAATCTCAATGTCCTTTGTCCACAGAAATGAATTTATACAACTTAGAAACTGTTCCATTTCATATGATGATTAACTCCTTGCATTTCAGTTTGTGAACTTCCCGAAAATCAACCAGAATTCAGCTGTGACTGTAAAAGCACCATTTAATATATTTTTACCCTTGGCCTTGAAAAATGTTCTAAACTGGGAAACGGTGGCCTGGTGTAACTGTCGCTGAGAGTGACTGGTATTTTGTACCCTCCACACACCTCTACACAACAGCAGGCGTCTCCTTAGTCCCAATGCAATATTTGCAGTTCTTTCTTTAAGCCTGTGTTCTTCTTCTGATATGGTACTTTCGGGTTTAGGGTAAAGGAGATAAAAGAAAAGTGGGCAGTTAGACACTTCCTTTTCCCCTCCTCTGTCTTGCTTGCGACATAGAACGTTTGCACATTGCTAGTTCCCAGGTTAGTATCGTCTCGTTTCTGTTGACGAAGTTTGTATCGAACTGAACAAGTAGCCATTGTCACTCGTAGCAGAACTGTGACAACTGTTTCATTATTATTATTATTATTAAATTCAATTTTATGAATTTACATTTGTGCCTATAAATTTTTTTATACAAAGCAGTGAGCATGAGATGTGAAGGAATAAGGAATGCCAAGTTATAATTGTATTGGAGCTTCTGTAATTTTTCTTAAAGAAACACATGCATTCATTTATGCATGCTGTCAAATTGTAACATTTTCTGTTATTAATTTAACTTTATTCAATTAATATTTTTTATAACTAAACTGTTTGTAAGGACAGTGTGCATAACATGTAAAAGTGTCATTAAGTTGTGTTTATGTTGTATTTCACCATTCAAAATCTTCTTTTATAATCCTCAAGGGATCGTGTTTATATACTTTTATCTGCATAGATTTTGTTACTTTACTTTCTTTTGTTTTAGTTGTTTAATTTTTCTGCAATAACATATTTTTCTATTCCTAAACTGTTCATTAGCAAGCATTTGCATCTGTGTATGTGTCAATGCAAGTGCATGCGCACGCACACGTACATTTGTGCATGCATGTTTGTATCTGCTACATGCACGTAAAAAGATATGGACATCCACGTATCAGTACACCTGCCTTCTGACCCTCCTGTAAGGCAAAACATGTTTGTGACAAACCAATATTTTTATCATACTTTTAGCTACTATTAAAAAAATTAAGAATTTTAAGGACCCTATGACAAAAAACCTTTAAGGACCCTTAAAATTTAAGGGAAAAAAAAAAGGGGTTTTAAGGATTTTATGAACAGACACTGTAGAAACAATACGCGCGGTTGTAGGAACCCTGGCATTGTGAAGCAATAAGCAGCCTGCGCGGTTGTAGGAACCCTGGCATTGTGAAGCAATAAGCAGCCTGCGCGGTTGTAGGAACCCTGGCATTGTGAAGCAATAAGCAGCCTGCGCGGTTGTAGGAACCCTGGCATTGTGAAGCAATAAGCAGCCTGCGCGGTTGTAGGAACCCTGGCATTGTGAAGCAATAAGCAGCCTGCGCGGTTGTAGGAACCCTGGCATTGTGAAGCAATAAGCAGCCTGCGCGGTTGTAGGAACCCTGGCATTGTGAAGCAATAAGCAGCCTGCGCGGTTGTAGGAACCCTGGCATTGTGAAGCAATAAGCAGCCTGCGCGGTTGTAGGAACCCTGGCATTGTGAAGCAATAAGCAGCCTGCGCGGTTGTAGGAACCCTGGCATTGTGAAGCAATAAGCAGCCTATCAGAATATGGTTGACTCCACTATGTCTGGCCAGGGATGCTCACGTAATTGAGCTCCTGATAAGCGGGATTGAATGAGAATCACACCCTTGAACACTCCCAAGCAAGAGATTTCAGGACCCATTTTCCCAAAGGGTTTTATCATTAAATTCTTCCTGCTTCACAGAAACTGAAAGCCTGACCTTATGAGAAAGATAAAAATTGCAAAATGCAAACAGGATTCACCACCATAGATGCCTAACATCTTATAAAACTCACTGGAAACTGCAGTGTTTAAAACAAATGCTACCCTACCAGCATGCTGTGTGCCATGTAAATAATGCAAATTTCCCCATCTGTGCCCCTAAAAGAAGTAGGAATTTCCATTTAAAATGAATGCTACAGGATAAGACAAGTGCTGTCCAGGGGCACTATACTTTTATTTACTTCTCTAGTAGAAGTGACGGATAGCTGTAAAGAGGTATTTGGACTAACAATGTTTTTTTGGCAACTATTAATGTTAGCCATCAAGACACCATGGATGACAGAAAGTACCTTANAATTTCCATTTAAAATGAATGCTACAGGATAAGACAAGTGCTGTCCAGGGGCACTATACTTTTATTTACTTCTCTAGAAGAAGTGACGGATAGCTGTAAAGAGGCATTTGGACTAACAATGTTTTTTTGGCAACTATTAATGTTAGCCATCAAGACACCATGGATGACAGAAAGTACCTTANATTTGGACTAACAATGTTTTTTTGGCAACTATTAATGTTAGCCATCAAGACACCATGGATGACAGAAAGTACCTTACCTCATTGAGTACATTCTCTCCCTGGAAAACTTAGATTGGGTCGATACTTGTCAGCCGAAAAAAACTTTAGAGTTAGAAGAATTCTCAGTTTCTAGTGTAGTATTGCAATGAAAACATGAATTCCACACAGACAAAGCTGTATATTATGGACCCACCTGAAGGAGGAACTGCCTGCTTGGCCAAGTTGCGGAGGCGCGCGGCAAAGGAGCCGCTGCTGGAGGGCGGCGGCTGGGAGGGGGGTGCGACCCCGGGTCCTGGCCCCGGGACCGTGTGCCCCGCGGGCAGTGGCGCCGACCGGTGGTGCTTGCCCTGTTGGGCAACCGAGGGCAGCACGTGTCCCGTCGGCGGCTTCGAACCTGGGGGTAGGCCTGCGCACACCAAACACGACCGCCCCGTCAACACTAGCTCATGTCGCTGCCACTAACAGCGCTACACAATTCTGCTCTGCCGTTTACATGCTGCAATCAACAGTTACACCACAACTTCACAATACACTCGTGCAGATTAACAGAAATCTAGCACAGTATTAAATATAACTACTTGATTTGAGATTAACTGGACACTAACACTTTAACAAAGACCCAGTANAAATCTAGCACAGTATTAAATATAACTACTTGATTTGAGATTAACTGGACACTAACACTTTAACAAAGACCCAGTAAATGTATGCATGATGCATACAAAGATAATTTTTGTCCAGTACTGTATGCTGCAATGCTCAATTCATGAACCGTGTTTCTGGTCTAGCTCACGATTGGTTCATATCACTATAGCAGAACATAACGCCTACAGCTCATTGGTTGTAACAACGAAACAAGTGTTTTGTTGACCTAAGTACAATATGCTTAATTCCTGTTTGAAACACATGGAACTGTAAAGCAAGGCTGTAGCTCTACTTCATTAACTGTGTATCCTTCCCATATTTATACCCAGTAATTATAAATAAACAGTGCCTTGAATGTAATGGCTAGCATGCACGTGTCAAGTCAAATTGTATGCTAACTATTTACATTATTGTCACGATTTTGAATCAAATGTTTGAAAAATCACCCCATGTATAATGTTTTTGGTTGTTTCCCATATATGCTCGATGCATAGGTATATTATTTCTGGTTGAATTAAACTTTTATTTATATTTTACAGTAGCTATAAATTATATTTCATTTATAATTAATATGAATAAAAACAGAAAGAAAATAGGTGTGTTGGTAATGCAGAGTAAGAAATAATTATCATGCAAAATATTATTAAACTGAGTGGGCACAAATGTGGTGTGTTGTCTGTTTGGAATAATTTTCTAGCGACTGTGAAGCTTTGTTTGCCTCAAATGGAGAAATAGCATTATTGTATAAATTACGAACTTCAATAGGGCTTCAGGAATGTTGGAAGTAACCATGAATGAACTGCAATAATAAGATAAATGCACCTGAAGTTNAACTTCAATAGGGCTTCAGGAATGTTGGAAGTAACCATGAATGAACTGCAATAATAAGATAAATGCACCTGAAGTTGATACTGTTCCATAAGTTGACACTCAAAATTAATATAAAGATTAAATAATTATTCATTAACATATCAATTTTATTGATAGTGCGATATTATCTATGGATTCTGCGCTTTTGAATACAGCTGTTGGAATCCCTGGTGAGTAAGTACAGAAGAAGAAGAAAATTTTTTGTTAACTCCCCTCGCTATGTGCGTGACGAATCTGCACTTGATGGATGACTGTAAGCAAGTAAGTACAGTAATTAGTGTGTGTCCTGCAAAATGAGGTTATTTTTTATTTGGGTAGTTTTGATAGTATCCATAAATGTTTAACGCATTGCGTATGACTATCATACAAATAATAATTTTGAAGTACATTTTAAGAAAGTGTTGACTTATAGTACAATGAAACTATCCACTGCACCACAAGTTGATAATGCCATTGATATTTTGTTTCAATATTAGGCATAATAATAAGATAGTAACCTGTTAACAGTGGCATATTGACATCTTAAAATAAAATAAATTAATTACTTTAATTTATTAACAAACTACTGGATATTTACTCGAGTATTATTTTTTCTAATTGCAGGTTAATAAAAATGCCTAAAAAGGTATTATATAACTACAATGATGCAGTAATGGAGGGGTGTACAAGAGGGGATGGTGCTCCATATGCCACTCTCCACGACAAATCATCAGGGAAACCACCCAAAGTAAAAAACAATTGGGTGGGATAATATTTCTGACTTCAGAGGAAGAAAAATTGTTAGTGTTTGGGCAAGAACTAGCTGAAAGGCTGGTTTTCCAGTGACAAAAGACGAATTGTTAAACAGTGTGCAACATTTAATAAAAGAACTAAAAAGGCAAACTCCATTTCATGATGGTCGTCCAGGACAAAAATTGTATGACAGTTTCTTAAAGAGACGCCCTGAAATGAAGCTCTCGACTCCTCAAAATTTAAAAGCCAGTCGCGCTGCTGTCACCCAGCAAAAAATTGTTTCATGGTTCAAATAGGTGGAAAAATATATTCAGGAGAATGACCTTGAAGCAATTTTTGAAGACCCAAGGCGGGTTTTCAATGCTTATGAGACTGCCTTTTCTTGTCCACCCGAAAGACAGCGGAGTACTTGCTGAAAAGAGTACAAGAAATGTTTACCAAAAGGTAAACCCAGATGAAAGAGAGTGTATCCAGTTTTGATAAATGGAAATGCCCTGGTGAATTGTGCCCACCTCTTGTTTGTTTGAAATACGAGAGGCTACCCCAAGATACTGGGAACTTGGAAAATTAGCTAGTGAATGGATGACTGGCAAAGTCTTTTTTGAATATATTACAAACATATTCCACTAATGGTTGCTTGCAAAAAACATTCCTCTTCCAGTCATACTCATCGTTGATGGACACACGTCACACCTGACAATGCATACGAGCAAATTCTACAATGGAAACGGTATTGTATTGGTGGCACTACTGCCAAATGCGACTCACGTGGCTTCTGAAAATAAGGACAGTATCTCTGGGATTCCTCAGCTGTACATTTGGTAAATGGGCTCTAAAAGATTCACCGGTAGTTCTGACACCACCAACATGGGCAAGACCTTCTCTGCCCACAGCAGCAGCAGTGACTTAACCAACACTACCCAAATCATCAGAAGTGACAAGAGGATCTACACTTCTTCCGACACCATCAACAACAATGAGTGTTACAGATTCCTCATCACCACCACATCCAACCATCTGTAATGCGAGAAGGTGTCGATCAAGAAGAGAGACAGTGGGCAGTGGACATGAACAGTGAATTTTCGGGTGTGTTAAAAACACAAGAGTTTGAGGCAGCAGGGGAAGAGTGGTATGGCGACAAAACTTACGAGAAGTTGTATAAATTTTGGCATTTTATCACGACACCACCTTTAACACAGCAGCAAGAGAATATAATTACTCAAATACATTTTTTTCCCACGACTACTTATCAATCACAACAAAAAATAATTCATCCAAGGCCACCTGCTCACATCACTATGTAATCTTCCAAATCTTTCTCTCCTACACACCAACCACAGTCACCATACCTTCACCCTTTAAAAGGGTGTGCACATGGTCTGAACCTGCCCCTCCCAAAGCAAAAAAGAGATTGTCGAAGGAATGGACGCCTGCTGTTGCTTCTTCAAATGCTTGGATTGAGCACTACAATAAAAAGTTACAAGCCAAGACAGAACTCATATGAAAGAAGGAAGAGAGGGCAGCAGAACTTGCACAGAAGAAAGAAGAGGCCATGAAATGTGTGCATGGTGGTAAGGTTATGGAAGAGGATTCCGAAAGTGGTGAAGATGATGAAGATAATGAAGAAAATGAAACTGAATACATTTTGTCACTTGTACCGCCAAATAATGAGAATTTAAAGCCTGGGAGGTTTGTTCTTGTCTCTTTTCCTGGTGGCAAGAGAGGGAACACAGTACAAATACGTGTGCATTGGTACAGAATTGGGAGGGTGATGAAATTACTGTTTTCGGAATAAGGACTATCGATTTAAAAAGAAAACCTTCATCCCCAAAGATGGTGATATCTCTGTCATTAACCTAACACAGGTATCAGGTGTTTGAAGAATAGTTTTTAAATTTAGTAATTTTCGTGCCATGATTTAACCAAGTTAAATTTATTTTACAGGCCACTTATTGCCCAAAAATTAAGAAACTTAGAACTTGAGAAATGTTTTATTTCCATCATGATTTGAATTCTAATATAATAATTATGTAAATGGTAACTACGTAATTGTATTGTATTGTATATTTTACTTCGAGACTTTATACCTTTTGTAGTTAAAAGTGTTTTAAATGCTGCAGATGATTGTAACTTACTTCTAACATGTAATGGTCTGTGTGTTTTCTTTATTTCTGTTGTTTATTTCACATTGATGCAAGTGTTGTATTTCTTGGTTATAGTCATGCTGTGTTATTGTTTTAATTTTGAGGTAATTATAAAGAATTTAGTACACTTTATGACAAAATCAATATTAAAGCATTCCTCATAAGTGTGTTACGCAACTACAGTATTCCCGTAACTATTTAAAACAAATGTTAGCGAGATTAAGCACATTTGAAATAGTGTCGACCCGAGGTACATTAAGTGTCGACTCCCGGAACATGTAGTTTGTACCCATCGACTTAAGGTACATGAACATGGTTTTTTTTAAATAACTATAGCGGAAACTAATTAGCCAAGATTATTTGTACATGTTTTCATACAAAAGGGAAGGTCAGAAGTTTCATCCAGTATATAGGTTACTCAAAATCAGCAATTTCATCCACTTTCAAAAATTAATTTTTGCAAAATATTTTTTTACATATTGACTTTAGGCACAGTTACTTTACCAGTTATTCCATGTGATAGAAAACCACAAAAAGAAACCCATTAAAATTGCAATTAATTTAAAAATCATACTTCTAATAAGATCCTATGTCACTTTCTAGTAAGCCACAAAAAAAAAACCACTTTTAAAATAATTTGCTATCAATTTTTTTTAGCTACAGTGTGTGATATGCAAGCATCGGTAGGCAGTTTTCATGACTGATTAAAAAATACTCCTCTGTGAATCAACTGTAGCAGTTCGTACATGTATGTACAAAATCAGGCAAAACTATTTAGGTCAAGTGTGTACCACTGAGAATTACACACTACTTATCGTGAATTTTAAACTCAATCAGAGGACATACCTCATGTGACAAACACAGCAATCATACACACATGCACGCACACGCATGCCCCCCCCCCCTCAACAATCCACATAATNCATTACAAATATTTCTGGCTTCAGCATGCTTTTGACTCACAATTTACAAAAGGTAAATACATACTTCTCTTTTTGCCAGGGAATGCTGCATCTTGGCACATTATAAAGCTACATCAGTGATAGTCAAGTGTATTTATGGCTTAGCATATTATAAGAAATAAGTACTTCACTAAGCAATAGAATAGAATCAATTGTGTCCCTTACTTCAAATCCTGCACAGTTCATCTGTGAAGTACGCATAAGACCTGTCAGATGCAAGCACTTGAGCCTTTTAAATGATTCATAAACGTAGAAACATGATGGATGTAAACAATGTTATAACCTAGCAGGATGGTATCGGAATTATGTACTTCAAATGTTGATCATTAATAAGTGGGCGTCCTTCACAGCAGGTGGACTACTTAAGGAAAATACATTTTATCTCAACCTATCGGTCATTAAAAATTCAATAGTTCTGAGATTTTTATGTAGTTGGAACCAACTCCTAGCAGGAAATTGAATTTGTACAATCACATTTTTTTACATATTCAAGATAATCCACTATTTTTAAGAATAAATTTAAGACCATAACTGTGATGATGTAACTGTTATTTATTACTTGCATATAAAAAAATATAAAAATTTGGTACCACCAAACAAAAATACACTACCTTTCTCCAGTAATAAACTACAGCTAGGAATAGGCTGTAGCTGGTAATATAATTAGTTAAATATTCTTCAAAACATTAGTACATAATTCATGATCAATGGTACAGCATAAATAGTTGACGAAAACATAAATGTTGAAACTTAAATGAGATAAACATAAAATCAACTGTGTTGTGCTTCATTATTTAATTATGTAAAAATATTCACTTTAGTGGTATTTGATTTTTTTTATTGTTATTTAGTATGTACATTCATTGAAAGCATGTCATTCAGCTCATTTAAATATTTGTCAAGAGTACAGTGGAATTACAGTCATAATTTAAAGACTTCCTAGGGCTACTTCTGTTCATATGTGACTGCCGCCCAATATAAGAACATACTCTTACTGTACTTGTCGCAAAACTACTTTGATCTCGGACATCTTAGCAGTGTGGATTATCTGTCATTGTGACCCCTTCCACAAAAAGGTGGAACACACATTAGATAATTTATTTTACAGTACTCACGGACTTTAGCTAAAAATGAACACTGCATTCGTACGCTATGATGATACATGTGAAAACAGAAAATGTTACAAAAATATGAGACACAAGACAGTTACAAAAAATGCTAGTAATTTACCAAGTCAAGTTCTTTCTGTTCCCAACCAAAGCAGCAGACATCTATTGGCAGAACTATGTATTATTATAACGGTGATACAGTGATTCCTCAGTTCCCCTCATTAATTTAAGTGGAAAAATATTGATTCTCCAACTCTAAAGGTTAGTTTTGAATGGAATGTTGTAGCCAATTTTCATAATGGTATCATAACCAGCAAAACGTTGCTGCTCACTTCTGGATTAAAAAAAGGATTTAGGGTAACACAAAGAGGCCTTGGTCCTAATCAGGACTGCAAATGCTGCCAGATAGAAATGTACATCTTCCAATACAATTACAATATAATCAAGCTGCAAAATTTAAATTCTGAAAGGCACAAGTTAGTTGCAAAACCAACTGTAAAAATAAAGGCACACACAATGTTTAAACACGTGACTATCACAGGTGTTATGGCAATTCTTAAGGCAATGTTCTAGAAGTTCGCAAAGAGACCTCATGTTTAGGCTACACAACTTACACAACTGTGTTCTTAAAGACTGCTGGTTGTTTGCACATCATAAAGTGTTTCTACGGGTGACAGTTAACAAAAAAAAGAGCCAGCTGACATAAAACACATTCCAAAACCTCTTCAAACCAGTAAGGAGAAATGTTATGATCCAATTCTCAAGGTTGTAACGTTGGCTGACATACACCAATATTTTTGTTCATATTTACACACTAAATAATAATTTTAAAAGTAAGTAGTAAAATAATTGACTTATGTAGTCTTAAAGATTTCATATTATTGTAACAAAAAATTCCCATAAAATGTATATGGCAAAATGCATTTATAATTCTGTCCATTACACTAGTAAAAATAAACACGCGACGAGACCTGACAGATGGTACGATATGTAAAAATATTACAGCAGTGATAAAAAACAGATATTTTATTTTCATTTTAAATTTCAATACAGTCAATTTATACATATCATCTTATACATTTATCACCAATATGAGCACAGCCTAAAACACAAACCTCATAACCAAATTGTTTGCTAAATTGTCATACAGCAAAAAATAAACTCTACTGCTTTAATTTTAAATTAAATAATATTTCACATGACACACTCTAAAGAAAAAATATAAAATTTGTCCTACAACAAACCAAAATTGCTGCAACTTCAAATGCATACTTTTAAGATTGGAGTTGCATACTGTTAGCTTCTGGGATAGCCCAGCCAACTAGTTTTCATTAAAAAAAAATCTGACTGCTTAATCCCAGAAGCTGAGAATATTATACCACTGAAATAACTACTTTTATTTAGATCAAATTCTTGAGACAGCATTATCTTTACAATTACCACATTGTATAGAAAACTTATTTTGTTAACTTACCACTACACTGGTTGTTGCACAATTAATGGAATCTAATCTTAAGCCACAGCGGCATGCAAAGAATGTCTTATAAAATTAAAGTCAACTCTGGTTTACAAAAAAACAATACATTTTGAAGGGCTAGCTTAGTTTTATTCCTGCCCACTGTTCTACTATATTACAGACACCTCATAATTATAGTGACATTGTGGCATTACTAAAAAATTGATACATGTTGTTATGACACCAATTGTTAAGGTGCAGGTCTATATGAAAACCACGCCTAGTGACCGCTAATTTAAAAAACAGAACATTCAAGAAGACGTTAACACCTGTCTCTAGTTTTCATTACTTGTTAAGTCAAATTAATGTAGATGGGAGAATAGCCACTGTTTACTGTAAAATAAACTTGCCTACATTGCTTATTTAATTTGCACCCGCTTGTACCATGCAATGTGCACCTACTCACACAACAATACACAAATTAAGGAAGAAGTGTTGAAATACATTATTTTATAAACATTAGCAGTTAAAATGTAGTCACTTCAGAAAACATAAGTAACATGTACACTATAGGCATACTGTTGTCGCAGCTGGATAGAGGGTGAACTCTGAACCACTCTGTAGAATTAATCTATGTTCATAAATTTTGGGTTAGGCTGAAGGCTGGATGGGTGAGCGAGTGAGTGAAGAGATTTGGGCGATCTTAAACATCAAGGTGTTAAGAGCGGGTGAGGGTGAACTAACAAGAGTATGGAGCAGTGCCTGAATGCAAGGGTGAGGGAAACAGGAGATCCCCGAGAATACCCGCCGACCAGTGGCATCGTCAAGCACAACTCCTGCATGTGACTGTAGGCTGGGCTGCAACAACAACTGGTTTGGATTTATAGCCACAAGAATGTGACACCTCGGGTGAACATGGCCTCCTAGAATAATACTGTGGGAAAGAACAGAATACTTGTGATACAACATTAAAATATGGCACAATGTATGTAAATAAACAGCCAAATCTACAGTTCACATAGTATCATTCTTAACGTTGTTTGCAGATATAGAGCTATCCAACCAGGACAGATTATTGAAAAATCACTTAAAATTCTTTCTTCTGTATCACTAATGTGTAGGTGTGCACTAATTACTTTTGTTGTAAATAATCTACATTCACCTGTTAATAGAATTCAAAAAGATTAGAAAGGTGTTTAATAAATTACCACATCATTTGAAATAATAATGTCAATCTAATGTAAAATTTGTTTACAGCTAAATTAAAAATGTTTCCAAGTTTTAATGCATATCATACACTTGATGAATAATATCAGTTTACTTTAGCAGACAGTTTATGCTAACAATATTAGTTATCAAATAAATAAATAGTGTAGTAAATAAATGCCCAAGTTACACTGTTAGTTAGATATGGACTATATTTAGTATAAATGGCCTTTCGTACCAAACTTGAAATACGGTGTAGGCTAAAACTGACCCCCCCCC
>NQII01001246.1:136623-163539 GCA_002778355.1 Clitarchus hookeri
AACAGCTCTTAACAAGCCGGGTATTTTACTCTTATGCCCAGGCAAAGCCAACTCTTTTAGTATGTTCGTTGTGCTGAATAAATATTCTTTTAACGTTCTACTAGCTAAATTTCTTACTGTTATGTTTTATTGTAAATGTTGTATTATTTAGCAGTGTGTTTGGCACGTTCTACATCCCAGAGCAATCCAACTTTTGTTTGGATTTTTACGTAATTAAAAAAAAAATCCTTGCAGGTGAAAAAGTCATAAAAAATGTAATTAATGGTGTAGGTGGGTAAGTGTGATAATGCTAAGGAGGTCTGAAGAGGCGGGCGGNCTTTTGTCAAATTAAACAATTACCTGCGCCACTTCCATCAACACGCCACTGCACGTCGTCGATACGTCTCCGCCGTACAATAGCAACGCCGTGCTTTATCCATACACCGACACTAACGATATATGGGGTAGTGTGCTCATGCAAGCTGCACAGCAGCCATTCCATGTCCTAACAACGGCCTGCTTTCCCGCCAATACGACTATCGTAAAAGATGNACTTCCATCAACACGCCACTGCACGTCGTCGATACGTCTCCGCCGTACAATAGCAACGCCGTGCTTTATCCATACACCGACACTAACGATATATGGGGTAGTGTGCTCATGCAAGCTGCACAGCAGCCATTCCATGTCCTAACAACGGCCTGCTTTCCCGCCAATACGACTATCGTAAAAGATGTGGGCAGGATTTGAGGTTAGGGCACTGCACATATAAACAAGTGCTTTTGAGATGACTATTACACGCGACGAAAGTACACAGATGTAACTACGATTGTACGGTTATAACTTTTCTCTTACATCTTCAGGAAAATGCGCAGGCAAGCTCACAAAATGCGATTTTTTTAAATACAGTTAATATGATAAAAGTTAAACTATACGGGCTTAGACAATTGGTNCTTTTGTCAAATTAAACAATTACCTGCGCCACTTCCATCAACACGCCACTGCACGTCGTCGATACGTCTCCGCCGTACAATAGCAACGCCGTGCTTTATCCATACACCGACACTAACGATATATGGGGTAGTGTGCTCATGCAAGCTGCACAGCAGCCATTCCATGTCCTAACAACGGCCTGCTTTCCCGCCAATACGACTATCGTAAAAGATGTGGGCAGGATTTGAGGTTAGGGCACTGCACATATAAACAAGTGCTTTTGAGATGACTATTACACGCGACGAAAGCACACAGATGTAACTACGATTGTACGGTTATAACTTTTCTCTTACATCTTCAGGAAAATGCAGAGACAAGCTCACAAAATGCGATTTTTTTAAATACAGTTAATATGATAAAAGTTAAACTATACGGGCTTAGACAATTGGTTTTTACATTTTGTGACAAAGCCGGATTTCCAGAATGTTTATGTGCTGAGATACACGTAAAGCTGCAATCAACGAATGGAACAAAACAATTCAGGACCAAAAGGGATAATAATTTAAAAAATACTATGCGTAAAATTTTACGTGGAGACGAGGTCTATATTTCCAGATTAAGGCGGTAATTATACAGGTGATCAAGAGGCAGCGGGAGTTCCGGCGAAAATGAGATATGGAGCAGCACGCTGGAATGCAAAGGCGGGGGGAAACGGGAGATCCCCGAGAAAACGCGTCGACCAGCGGCATCGTCCGGCACGATTCCTACTTGCGAAAATCCGAGAGTGACCCGGCCGGGGATTGAACCCGGTTCGCCTTGGTGGGAGGCTAACATCATCTATCCGCTGCGCCACCGCGGCCCCTGGGGACCAAGAGTATGCCCGATTACAGCCCGGACACGCCACCAGATGCATAATGCAGTGTCACTTTACACGTCACACTGTACGGCGACACCACGTCTATGAAAAAAGGGCCTGTGCCTCGTTTGGAAGGAGGCGTTTGCATTTCATAAGCTAACGAGCGTTTATTTGCGTCCGCCACACTTGTCACGAGCCTGTCACGCGCGGCGTGTGCACACTTGCCAACGCCGACATGGCACGTAGAAACCTGCAGTGTTGGCTGCGCGGTCGTAAGTTCCATAGACTAAAGATGAGGTAGACCGCTTATTCGTCTTCTGCGCATGAACCCAACATTGACCTAACTGCCAGACACATGGTCAACAATGATGAACGTGTTTGTTTATATCTTAATTTTTAAATTACAAGCATTATTAGATGAATCAAACTGCATTATAAATCGGTTAGAGTAAGTATACATACATCTGAAAGCAGTTCAATGTTGGGACACGGAGATCGATAGTGCGCAGCCACCTCATCTTACGTCTACGTTGGCAATACCTAGTACGGGATCGTTCTCATGCAAAATATTATTAAAGCGAGTGCGCACAAATGCGGCGCGTTGTTCCTTTGGTGTAATTTTCTTAACTCAGCTTTGTCTTTAAGGCCCAGCTACACCTCTTTTGCAGAAATCATTCGTTTTCGCGTCATAATTTCGGATTCATAGTACAATGTACGATTCTATAAAAATTTACATTTTACGAGTTGTAAAAGGTCGAGAACATCATATATTTAGGCAACGCCTTTTTACAATTTAGGAAATAACACACAGTGCAAATTAGATACAAAAGTGTTAAAACAACTAGTACATTTTATTATCAAACCTTTTCAGCAGTACCTCTGAAACGGAAATTATGACACGAAAGAATTTCTGCAAAAGGGGTGAAGCCGAGCCTTAATAGTTTCCTTTCCAAGCAATGATACTTTGAAATGATAGCGGGACTATGATGTCCACAAATACTGTAAGTAACCTCGCTGTCAGTTCGCGACTGAACACGCAAGCTCGGCACTGCTTGGATGTCGGCGCCACCAGGACGGGCCAATGGCGGAATACTGTAAAAACCAAGTCGCACAATTGGGCAAACGCATCGGAACCTAGCTCGCACACCGACATGTCAGCGGGGAAACAATCGACAACAATTGCTAGTAGAACGGTTCCTTGCGTAACATGTCTGCTTATGGAACATAAAAACGCGTCCAAAGAATTTTAGTTGAAAAAAAAAATGCTAAACTAATATTTTACGTTGAGTGAAAAGTGAATGTACTGTTGTTATTCGAAAGAGGATTATACAGAGTGAGGTCGAACAACGGGGACAAACTTCATGAGGCGAATCCTGTATGGAATTTCATAATATAGTGAATTGTGGTGTGTTTTCTCTGACGCCGTAGTGGGATTTGTTAACTGGCAACATCGCCCACGGGTCCGAATGCAGGCAGGCGCCTGGAATAATGAGAAGGCCGGGCACGAACAAACAAGACAATTACAGGCGCTGGGTTTGCGACGTCAGCACCGCGCAACCGTGTCCACTCTCCCAAGACAAGCGCCTGAGTGCGGGTCCACTCACGAGGAAGGAAGCTTGCTGCACAGTGGCCTCCACAACCGTGGCCAACCTGCACGAGACTACAGCACCATCAAGAACCACCTGGGTAGCATGTGACGTTACGACACTCTTTGTGCAAGTAAGTGCTTCTAAGCAAAGCCAGTTCGTGACAAAATGAGCCTTTTTTTTAAACTCAACCTTTGAAAAAAATGTCACTGTCCCTACCTGCATACATTTTAACGGGCGCACCGAGTGCCATTCGCCCAGTGAAGTTGATAACTACGGAGGGATAGTAGTCGCATTTCTTAACGTCGAATTAAAACATTTGTGAATGCTGAAATTATTGATTTTCCTTTCTGCTTTATTTTACTGCATGTACTGTAGGTGTAAGAACAAACTAATTTGTAAAATATCTATAAGTTTATGATAATTTAATAATTTGAATCAACCGACGTATGAATAAAGTGACGAGGCCCATAGCAATGTTAAATGTGCATAAGGTGGAAGAATAATCAATGTGCATACAAGTAGATATTAAGCACGGCTTTCAAAAGTGCTCAATTTACCGTGAACAGCCTATACACAGGCGTGCACACGGGATGTAACCAGCATATTATTAATTTAAAATTGTGGTCTTTGAGATTGATTTATTATTCTGGAATTTGAGCATGCCCAACAGCACGCTACTCTGCACGAGACATTCTGATTTGATTTGTCCGTCGCGTCACGTCAGGGTAGGCTTCACCTTGATTTCATTCATCCCACTTTTCAAATTTATACGAATTAGTCTTCCACAATCGAGTTTTCCTATTTAGAATAATGCGAAATATGACCTCATATCCTATTTTGGCACAACGTTTACGCAATGGCCACTATTTTCCGGGAAGGAGACCATCACTTCCATGTGTCCACTGGCGATTCTCTTACCTCGTGCAAAACCTAGTGATAGCCGCGCACGCCTATTACAAACTACTGCCAACACTGTCAGGAAAGTACGATTTATGTTGCATTGATGAATTGTAACACTGTACAATACTTTGATACAATTCACTTCTTTAAATGGTTTAAAACAGTTCAAGTATATCTTAAATCCAAATCTAAGCGCATTTCCATTCTGGATGCTTCAGAAAGTACATTATAAAAATAAACATCAAACAACACCATTATAATAATTATTTAGTTGTATTTAACGGAAATTTAGTAGGGGCCCAGTAATGTTTACAAATATTTTTAATACCCAAGTGATTTTATGCACATCAATTTCTGCCACGAAAATTATATAACTGAAATAACTGCAAGAAACATTAATTATTTTAAAATATGTTGATATTTGTACCGATAGTTTTTTACATGTGATCTTTGAATGAATAGTGCTTAAATAAGACACGTTTTTCGACTGTATTCCTTCTTGGAATTTCCCGGTTGTATACATATATTTAGTCTTATTTAAGCATGCTTACGTGCACAGTCTTGTTTCTCCATAACAAGGCACCTGCATCGCAAATGGCGAATGTCCAAAAACCTCCATCTAGTCAGTTTTTACATACAGCCACGAAGTCTAATTATTATGACTTTCCTACTTGATTAAGGTTTGCTTGCAAATGGTGCGTACGCTTAAATTTCAACTGAAAGTAGGCTCATTAATTTTTTTAAACATTTAAACAAGTGACTATTAGAAAAGCATATTCGTGTTCTTCCATATGCAACATAAAACGAACTTTTTGAACAATTTTATAGCGTGTGTATTAAGTTTTAATGAGTTCAGGTGAGTGCAATGCTACATGGGAACAACTTTATTTCCACCTTAAAGACGATTCGTCATAGCTGCTAAGACTGTACACTGTAGGCTTGTAGATTCCGCTGTGGTCAACAACAATTCATGCAAGAACATTTCCTAATAGCCAATCAATAGAAAATGATTCGATTGATAATTATAATGAAAATAATCTCACGATTTTAACTGTGCTTAAAATATTTTTTATTAATAAATGAAAAAAAAATTTATTCTGGCACAATTAACATTTTTTTTTCTTCTAAAAATTACAGTTTGATATTATTTTAATTTGGTTCACTGGAAGCATTGTAATGATCTTGATTTAAAATATTTCTCGTTTTTATCCCTTATTGTCATGGCTGAAATTTGAGAAAAACATTGCAAACCTCACAGGAGAATAATGGAAGGTATATAAAATGTAGGAGCAACAAGATGAGATCAAGATAATCATATTTCAAGAGGGGGGGGGTGATACAGAGAGCTACTATAGAGTTGCTATCGTAGATAGCGACTTCCTCAGGAGGGGACAGTTCCCAGTTAGCCGCCTAGCACTAGTATACATTTTCTGTACGTGATGAATCCTTTCAAAAGCGTTTAGTGTCTCCCGCTCCCTTTATTTATTGCTTTCATTATACTTGTATGTGTTTCATAAACAATTAAAACATGCTAGATATATAGAAAATACTTTTCGACGATTAAGCAACGTGATGGAATACAATGATCAGAACTAATAGAAGAAACTAAATGACCCATCCAAAACAATTGTAAATCAGTTTAACATATTAGGGACTGATGCAGAAAATGGGAACACCCCCAACCAATTATAATTTTTTTCCGGGAGGTGGAGTAAATCGTCTGCACCCGTGATAGAGTCTCCATCCTCGAACTAGGTATGTGACAAAGTCGCGTGGTGGACGAGTTTTTCGTCGTCGCAGTGTGATAGCACACGGCCTGTGCAAGACACGCGACGCTGCCAGCTGGTAGTTTACAGAGAGCGGCCGTGTGTCAACAAGCCGCGGTCTGGCCAGCACTGCGGTCATCACGCGATCACGAGATACGGCGTTTAGAAAGGGAGGGTGGAGGGGAGGACGGCGCGTGCCTCGCCATCGCGATGACGTCGACGCTGCCGGCCGCCGCCGCACGCATCGCTGATTCCCCTCCTCCCACTTCAACCCTACCAACGCCGACAAACCAGAGCTTCACTATCTTTTGTTCGACGCGCTGCAAGCTGCCCCTCCAACACGCACGCAAGCCGCGGCCTGTCCCCCCTCCGCGACCTACTCAGTAACCCCTTGTGACCGCACTGTTGCCAACTTAGTTGTTTCCCAACCAAACCTGGTTGTTTAAATAGCTGTTTTATAATTTTTCCTAGTTGCTAGTTGGAAATACTTATTGTTACGACTCACAGTTTAAGGCTTCTGCCTACCTGCAGTTCTTTTCGGTGTTGAGACCTAGGCGCGCGGAAGCGATAAGGGCGACGCTGTCGCGTGCATCAAGTGCGCCATCGCCGCTAAGCGCAAGGCTCTGAACTTACGTGCAGTGTTCTCGTCGCACTGCGTGTACCTACGGGACTTTCAGCGGTGACCCTATTATTTTATTGGTAGAAAGCCTACAAGAAGACCAATGCAGTAGTTTTGTATGTATCTGGTACGCATATTCTGAGATACAGCGCTTTGGAAAAGTTTTTTTTAGCCAATCTGGAGTGCTATGAATGGTGTTTATAATGTACGTGGCATGACGTCTTGAAAGCACTCAACAGCCCTCGGGTGTAAAGTGTGTGTCGTTCTCGTAGATCAGCACATTGGACGCACGTTTCATAGTTTCGTTGAAAAACATGAATTACTAGCACTCTGTAACGCAGTTCAAGCGCCATGTAGGTGGGAGCCTTAATCCAAAATCGTAGGCTCTTAAAGTATTGCACACGCGCGCGCGCGCGCACACACACACACACACACACACACACACACAGGATGTAACGCAGCTTATGTTACGTATGTTAGTAGGGGATTCTCCCTGAAAATACACGAAAAACTTAGACTTTTGTCCTCACGTGATTCTTTAAGGAACTTAGAATTTTAAGATGACATTAGGTGAATGGACGCCTAAGAGCAACTAGAGTAATCGCTGCCAGGACTGTGCACTACGCAATAGCCGCTGTACTAACGGACGTAGTGCTACGGAAGGGGTGGGGGGGTCTCATTACATAACGTAAATAAAGTATAACTGCATTGTCGTTGGAACTCAGAACGCTACCACAAGCAGCACAAAGTATAAAGAGTGCATTATATTTATTAGGGCAACGAGGGGTAAGGGCTTTATTATTCAATGCACGGTACATAACTTTGTCTTTTCCCAGATTCACTTGTGCTGCACTCTCAACGGTGTGCCTCCTTAACGAATCGCGTTAAGAACGTTAGCAGGTCATATGTGGTGTTGGGATTTCCTTAGACGTTAAGAGAAATAGTTATATTTTATATCGTAAGTGAAACTTGCAAGGCGGCGACCAATGAAAACCGAGCAGTCTGTGTTGAGGAGGGAATGTAAGTATAAAAAATATAAAGAGGCGGGTGTGTGCATATGTTTGCAAATATATTTGTTCACAAAAATAAGCTTTTCTAATAGAAAATGTCCGCTTTAAGTATTGTCGCATGGGACGCCTTAGGGGATGATCTGAGATTGTGAGGGGTAGAGGTCTTAATAACTGCTGAGTGGTAAGCAAGAAGAAACAATGGCACCTTTGAATCTCAGTCCTTTTGGTTGTCTGTCACGAAGATCAACAGGCACTGCCAAAGAGCGCGGTTAAGCCTATAGAGCATTCCATCCGACTGAGGGTGTAAGGCTGTAGTCCTAGACTTTTTCATCCCCAGAATCTTTGTTACCTTCTGGAACACCACAGCTTCGACGTTTCTTCCCTGATCAGAATGGAGTTCTAGTGGCACCCCAAACCTCGAGAAGACATGCTGCATGAGTGCATCGGCCACAGTATGTGCTTCTTGGTTTGGGAGGGGAATGACCTCAGGCCACTTAGTACAGTAATCTTGGGCCACCAGGAGATATCGATTACCCCTCTCTCTGTGACAGGCAAGGGTTCCCATAACTGCCATCCTCTCGAATGGGGCTACAACATTGTATTTCTGGAGTTGACCTTGTCCCCTTTCTTGCAGTGCAGGTGTCGCACAATCGACGCCACTTTTCAACGTCTTCCCGACAATGAAGCCAGTAGAATCTCAAGTACGAGGGAACTCCATTGTGCCCAGTAAGCTTTGACTGCTGCGCTCGGGCTAGATATTTCTTCCCATTTTGGCCGGCAGCCAGCTTCTTTCCACTTTAATAATGGCCGCAAACTGGGATCATTCAGCTTATGTTTCCTAATACCATCATCACTCCAGGTGTGACCTATCACAAGATAAAGTACCTTAAATTCTTGTCCTCCATACCTACTTCATAAATTGCATGCCAGTCCCCCCTTTTTTCTGCCTTCGTATTTTAGGCTAGCCAATAAACACGGGAGGTAACCATGTCCAATAGCGACCATGTTTGCCCAATTCAAGAAAAGCAGTGATGCACGAGCCTTGAAGTTAGAAAATGTCCTGTCCTGGGACGCAATTAGTTCCAACCCCTACCTACAACCTCCGATCATCCTTTTAGTTGTAAGGCGAGCTGGAAAAAGTCACAAATACAACCTGAACTGGCCGTAGAGAAAATATGCGGTGTTATGTGCATGCTCGTTGCGTGGTAAACACCAGACGTCCGGTAAAAAGCCACTTCCTAATAATTTTTAAGCAATTTTTCACGTCCGGTTTTTGACCTGGTAAAATATGATTTTTGTCTATTAATTATTATGATATAAAAACGGCTGTATGTTCTTTGATAAACATTGAACTGTATGTTTACAATTTTTATTTCTCATTTAGATGAATGTTTTATACTGCTGTATGTATATTAAAATATCCTGTTGTGTAACACTACCATAAACAAAAATATATAGTTTCCCGATACTGTGTTCTTATATTTTTATGTTAACTGTTGATGGGAAAATTTAACTTATTATTAAACTTGTGATAATTATTTGCTCGAGATACAAAAACTGGATTAAACCATATTTTCGATACCATCAAAATTAAGCTAAATGCGAAAAATATTAATGTCTTTGTTTTTCAGTATAATTTGCGGCGATAATGAAATTGCATTGGAAAATGTCCTATTTTTCCAAACATATTATCCTCCTTTATTCCAAGTGTATGGCAACACTATTAGTGCCCTAACACCGAACCACTTTTATTTATTTTGCTAATAGTTCTGTGTAAAAAAAAGTGGCTAAGGTCACCGCACTAATTTTAAAAAAATACTTGCTTCGACATAGTAGTCGTGACGCAAATACTATTTCATAAAACTAAGAAAGATGATAGTTAACTTAAAAGTGTGATTTTGGTGTTAAAACCAAATGTAACCAAATGTCACAAGTTGAAACATCTGAATTGTGTAACTGTATTGTCGATTAAAGACCAAATTGCAAGAACTGGATAGTAACAAAAAATAAAGTTATAATAAAAATAAGAAAATAATGTACGGTACTTTTAACATAAAGCTCACATAATAACTGTTACGTGGATCGCCTGGGGGGNNGAGTTGGTCTTAATAAAAATAAAATAACTAAATGCAATAATTGTATTTATTCTCAATGCTACAAACAGCCAACTGTCTGTTATTTACCAGGCTGAGAGTCATATTGACTCTTATTATTCTTATTCAGCAAAATAATCAATTACTATCTCCGTAAAGTTTTTATCGCAGTGTTTACTCTTGCTTATGTCCCTTAAACTGCTCCAATTATTTCCACACATTTAGTTAAAACTGTCTATTTCCATCGCCCCGAATGTCTTTTCACTCATGCATCCAGTCCACAGTCCCGCAGATCAGTCCCTCTCTTCACTGCACACAAACTCGCCGACGTACTCTCGCAGTCGTCCCTCGCCGCTTCCGAAACGCCCAACTGTCGCTTAGTAACGCACGAGACGCCAAACTCTTGGCTCAATCACTTACTCTCAGAGGCCCGTACGCGGTATTTATACTTGAGGTAGGTGCCGTCTAGAACGTTCTCGGCAATCCAAGATGTTCTGGGAAAAGTAATAGTGATGCCGACGAAAGTCTTGCGTGATAAATGAGCTCAGGGTCAGCGAGATGCAATAAGTTTATCGGCGTGTGCGGCGGTGTTCTTTATGATACGCCCGTCGTTTCGTCTAAAAATTACAAATTTCACATCCAGCTCTCGGCGCATTCCCACGTTAATGAAACACTAGGCTGCAAAAATAATTATAGTGTCGGCTCACATTCTGTAACAGATACGCGGCCACCCGACTAAAGCTCACTTGTTCATTCAAAACAATCCTTTGTCTTGCTGCCGCCGCTATCATATTACCGCTGTCCTTCATTTCCACTCACTCGCGCGGGATGCGAAGCAGCGAACGCTGACGTAACTGTGGTCCCAATGCGTTTCATTTCTTAAGTTACCAAGTCAAAATCTCATAAATATATGTATCGGATGTACCTATTTGACCCACTCAAAATATTTCCCAACATAGTATTACGTGTCACTGGTCTGCGCCGCTGACCTTAGCCCGCCACATGCGCGCGGGCGGAAGAGGACAGAGTAGTGATACGATAGTAGGGTGGCAAGTCAATGGAATGTTTTGAATGACAAGCGAGCGATAGGCGCTGATTTGTTAAGGCATCCTGCCGCGATATGCCTTTGGCGGCTCGCCGCTCCTGACCTTCGACGGATAGGATTTCTGCTTTCATCTGAGAAGAATGCTCTGGATTACTGAACTCGTTCTCTCAGCGTGACTCGGGGTGCATTGAACCTTCCAAATGGCCAGGGCGACCGATATAAAAGTGTGACAGGCCTCCGAGCCGGGAGTGGACAACTAGCGAGAACAGAAGCACGCGACGAGAAGTGACCAGCGGAAGGAAAATCTGCGACTGCGAACATCAGAACAGTGAAGAGTGCGACTGCAGGCTGGACTATTGGACTGGATGCGTGAGTGAGAAACATTACCAATGATGGCAACAGATAAGACTGAACGTGTGTTAATGAATTTACAATAACCAAACAGAGACATTAAGAACTACGTTAATTAGAGTTAAAATGTACATTAAATATCGCGCTCAATGAGAAATAAAAAGAGTAATAGTGGAGATAGATAATTTAATGCTGTTAATAGCTGTGTAAATAAATTAGAAACCAAATTGAGTTATTTTATTTTTATAAGGACCTCCATTCCTCACGAACTCATACGCCTCGCAGGCTTTCATGTAACAATACATCCAAGACTATTTAACACAAAATGGTTCGTTGTAATCTNTTTTCATGTAACAATACATCCAAGAATATTTAACACAAAATGGTTCGTTGTAATCTTAATTATCACTGTGAAATTATATTTCCTTTGGATATAAAGGTAACAAGTATAATATATCATTCAGGAGGCAACTAAACTTTCAATGTCATCTAACGATGAAATTAATAAGTAAATTAAGAAAATCAAACGTTTATCTAACAGTGTGCAAGAGTGGCTTCAAATATAATTAAATATCTAACTTTCCAAAAAAAGTGGTCATTAATCTGATACTTGCACACAGTTTCTTCAATTATTGAACAAATGTTGGGGACAACCGCAGAATACGAGAAAATGTCCAAGTCTTCTTCATTCTTCAGTCTATGGCACCGACCAAAGACGCCGCCTTGTTCCACACGAAATGTCCTGGTATTCGAACGCATCAGAATNTAAGTCTTCTTCAGTCTATGGCACCGACCAAAGACGCCGCCTTGTTCCACACGAAATGTCCTGGTATTCGAACGCATCAGAATATTCCCATACAAACCCATTCTAAGCAAAACTTGTTAGCGCTGCCAGTAGGAGCATACAGTCCTGTTCGTCTGCGTCAGGATAGGTTTGTTTCTTCAACGACAGTGGCGCTTCTAGAGTTACACTTCCGGGAGTTTAGTTCCCAGTCGACGTGCAGTTTGTACGTGCACTAAAACACGAACGCAACGTTGCAACTGTCAGCGCGCAGTTCGCTTCGTGAAAGGACGGACGTCTTGTTTAAAAAAAAGCTATACCTATCTAAGTTCCTTATTTGTTTATAATTTTACACAGGAACACATATATGTCTCTCGTCAGTTATTGTATTACAGTGCAAATGCAGCAATCAATTTATCTCAATAAAGCCAGACTAGTAAAACGGGAGTCCGAATTATTTCCTCCCTAAAATGCCTGTAAAATGTTAAGGGATAAAAAGTTTAATGATTTAACGTTCGTGTTTGCAGCTATAACAGCACATAGGCCTAAGTAATGGGTCGTTTACACGATACTATTACAAAGAATTTTTCCTGATATTGCATTACAATAAAACGGACAGTCAAATGCATCAACGATGCATCCATCGTTATACTCTGTTCACAGTAAATTAGCACTTATGCTACACAGTTTAATCCATGACATCGCGGACTGTTTACTTATGACTACGTCAAGTAAGCATGCCCTTGCACCAGCCAGTATCCTATGCAGTCTATTTACTATAGCCTATTCTCGGTTTCTTCACGCTTTTTAAATCAAACCGTTGATAAAAATCCCCCCCCCCCTCCATGTATGACGTGCCGCTCCGCACCACAGCATGCATGTACCCTTGGGTATAGTCTCTTCGCGGTTAATATAGCACTTTTAAAAACAACCTTGCACGCGCCCAGTAAGGTTGGCAACGACGAAGATAAAATAGCGCTATAACTTACCTTGAAGTTGAATTGTGTTAGGTAAATATATGTGAATACTGAAATGATCTTTGAATGAATAGTGCAATTGGGGGTTAATTAGAAGATGAGGACGTGTGGACATTCACCATTGCGATGCAGATGCCATGNCCGACCTTGTTTTTCCATCTGCATCGCAATGGCGAATTTCCAAAAATCTCCACCTAGTCAATACTGAAAATGCTCATAAGTGTAAGAATTTGTAAGTCAACTCAACAAGAACCACTTTATTCGCACCTCTTGCATGCAAGACCCGAAACTTACGAATAAAGATTTAACTACACATTAAAATGAAAACCATAAAAAAAAAAAACATTAAAAAGTTGAATAGTTCAAGAGTTAAATGAGTAAAATGAGTAATACAAGTTACTTGGCGGGCCACCTAGGGCCTAGCTCACCGCCATGCAAGTGGCGAGGCACTGATATCAGTTGCTCCATTTTCAAGGTTTTCACTGATTCAAGTTTAGAGTGTGGAAATGTACACACAGTAAGTGTGCTTACACACTAAATAAAATTAACACAAAACTCGGTCCGGCTGATCTAATGCTACAGATAGGTAATTATCTTGAAAAAGTGCCCTTTACACTCCTAAAGATGCAAATAAACCACAGAAAGAAAGAGACACGGGAGCAGGATGAAGGAGACTTTGCCATTAATCTGTACTATAAGGCGCCTTCATTGTATCAGGCATGACGTAAAGCGAGAGAAAGAACTGCAAGGGAATGGGTTGATGGTGTAAACTTGCAGGCAGGAACACTAGAAGAATTAAAATCCAAACTTCGGTGCAAAGTCGAAACAATGAACAACCACGAGAAAAACTGTGTTCTTATTTTCGATGAAATGTCAATAAATAAGTTTCCCGTTACTTATGTGTACATTAAGTTTCATTTTGTGCATACATAAGTTATACAGAACCCGTATCTTTTTTCGTAAACGGACGTATACGGCTTGAGTTAGTTACTCGGGTGTCTGCCATCTCGTCTGTCCCAGCTTCGTGGGTATAGCAGACACTCTGAACACCTTCTACTGTTGCGGAGTTTGGTCTGGGAGCGACAGAGATGGAGTACGAGTGTCTAGAGAGGGGGGGGGGTAGATGTCACAGTGGCAACTCTGTCGACTTCTCCACGCAGCCGCCACGAAAATGGACCAGCGCTACGTGGTGTTCATACCAAGAACTACAGATTCTAACTTGCTGGGGAAGTCCACTCTAGTGTGTGTCTTTACACCGCACAGCAGCGGCGGGCAGATGGCGTGTGGCTGTCGACGGCGTCACATCCGTAACACGAGGGGAGGGCAGGCGGGTCACGTGACCGGAAGCACGCACTGACTGCGCGCGCAGCTGTGCACCGATTGCCGCGACGGGCGCCGCCAATCGATACCNCGCCGCCAATCGATACCGCTACTGCCTCGCCATCTGCCCTCCCTCCGACCCCCTTCGACCTCGTGACAACCCGCCAGCCACCCCATTTACATCGCCGCACTGCACTGCACTGCCATTAACCTACACCCGCGCACACATCATCGACACGTAGTCATTACTCTGTCATCTCAGGAAGCTGCGTCACCACAGCACACATCGCTCTACAATCTATATGCAGGACAAACATTTCACAAGAACGGTACACGTAAATGGTTCAGAAACATGTAATAACTGACACGCTACGTGGAAGACAAACTCTTGAGTTTTTGTTAACGTGGCGCCGAACCAGGTAGAGAAAAACGTTTAGTGTGTAGAATTTGCTAGTCGCCAGTATGTGTGAAAAGAGCTTTCCGTGCCACAAGACATCACCAGTTTACAACAGCATAGTGAAATGGCACAGGAAAGTTAACTTCTGTGCCATGTCCAACAAGACAGTTTATGGCCCCTTCTTCGCTGAGACAACTGTGAACGGTGTGACCTAGCTTGACATGCTGCAATTGTGGCTCGTGCTGCAACAAAGATGGCGCCCCTCCACATTTCCTCAGCTTTGTAACAGGTTACCTCCACGTCGCTGGATAAGCCGTGTGACCACCGCGGTGACCAGACGCTACTCCGATGTCCACCGCGGTCACCGGACTTGACGCCCTGCCATTTAATTGTGAGGTTACGTCAAGGATCAAGTTTATGTTCGACCTCTACCACAGAACCTCTATGACTTACGATATCGCATCACCGCAGCGGTTCTTACCGTTACTCATGATATGCTGGGTCGGGTATGAGCAGAAATGAACTACATATTAGCCGTGTGACGAAGGGTGGACACACAGCAAATTTATAAAGACTGGAAGAAAAAAAAAACTGAGCGTTTGTCTTTCACGTAGTGTGTCAGTTATTACATGTTTGTGAACCATTTAAATGTACCGAATGTTTGAAATGTTTCATGGACTTCAGCTTTCTTACAACTTTTCTGAAGCCCTGCTAAACTTCTACTTCCAGGATATTCCTCCGCCTCGTGCAATAAATCCTAACCGAGTCTTGAAAACTACACCAAAAGACAACTCACCAAAATTCGTGCGCACCACTCAGTTATAATATTTTGCATGCGAACTATTTCTTACTAGGCGCTACAAACACACGTGTTTTCTCGCCATTTTAGGTTAATCTTCAACTTAACCAAAAATTAGATACTTTTACGTTAACAAAGGAATGAAGCGCTTGGTGTGCATGGCGTATTAAGAAAATAACTAAACATGTCATACATGGGGTGATTTTCTTCCAAGGTTTGATTCAAAAAGTGGTGAAGTAACAGAACAGTTCATGGTAAAGTGAGCACTTTTGAGGCCCTAGTTACTTTTTCTTTTCAGACATTTGTTATCCTTCAACCATCTCTTTAAATAGATATTGCCACTTAAGTAATAAACACAGTGCGTAACGTTAACGTCCAAGGATAAAATGAAATATATTAATTGAGAAGTATTCAAAATGAGGACTTTAAAAAGAGCCCACTTTACCGTGAATATCATATATAGGCGGTGTGTCGGCTTGGAGGTGGTCAGTGAACTATGGACGGACAAGCAGTGTCAGTAGGCGCTACACGACCACAGTGGGCCAGACACTTCCGGTGTGTCGCGCGTGCAGACCACACGCCGTCCAGGGGTGACACACAGTGCCCAGGGGCGGCCTTGTCCGTGGATGTGCCGCATACAATGATGAAGCGTGTCCGCCACATTGGCAACCTAACCTCTCAATATTGCATTGATACTATTGTATCGGAGCATTTTGATACTTAGCCTTAAAGTTTAGCTTCAATAGTTATTTATTTACAAATGTCTACATTTTACATGCATTGAATACACAAATCTGCCTCGGCATCTGCAATGCTTTGGGTGTGACGCTATATCTGTGGCCGATAATACAGTTCCTCCATGATCTCAGCCCTGCCTCCCTGCCTTCGACTGCCATACATACACTAAGGCGAACCGGGTTCCATTTCCGGCGGGGTCGCTCCCGGATTTTCGCATGTGGGAATCGTGCAGGACGATGCCGCTGGTTCGGTGGGTTTACTCGGGGATTTCAGTTTCCCCCGCCCTTGCATTCCGGCGCTGCTCCATACTCACCTCACTTCACCCTCCTCAAGACCTCGATGTTAAGGGAGATCGTCACTGCCATCTTGGCTTTATCCATATTTTGTCATAACTTACATTTAAGTTGGTTTAACGAAATGTTTCGCAAGACACAGCATAAATAACAGCTTCAAGCTGTGTCAAATTGTTACGGTTCCACTGCCTTTATTAATAATTAACTAGTAGCAGCTGGGAAGAAGCACGTGATTCTTCCTGCGGGCAACTACAGTAATTAAACTAACTACAGTAGTCGGGCAATACCAACTTCAGAAAATGTACAAAGGAGTGCCCCGTGTAGAGCAGTCCCGTAAAATTAAATACAAAATCTACAGCGCAGGTTAATGAGAAAATTACAAAACCAAGGGGACTGGTCCACTTTAAGAGCCGCCCAAATCTCTCTACTCTCTCGACCGACTGCCACAGAGTAAGTAAGGTATATCAAGAGTGGACACTGCCATGTTAAGGTTCTGCGTTCGAATTACACATCGTTTTTGGATATAGGAGATAGGTACAAAAAATCCGAGAATTCTATGTGCAAAGCAGTCCACAATCAGCTATCCAAATATGTCTGCAACATAAAAGAGAAATCAACTTTGCTGCTAACTTCGACGTTGCCTTGATACGCCTCTGGACACCAACATAACGAACATTGACATTTAATTTCCTTGACTCGTAACTTTCCTCCTCCAGAACTGCCCAAGTACACGGACCAAATCGAAATCCTGCTAACATATTACAGGAACTGTTTGTGGTGGCACATCTTGCCGACGAGTTATTAGTATTCGCCTGAAAGGTATTCGGTGTTAGGCCGGACATTTCTGTACTGCGACTTTCAATCTGCAGCGTATAGCAGCCGTGCCGTCTTAGTTTGTTCAGCTGTCACGTCACCGCCATCAATTATTAGCCCATGTCCGACCAGGGCTGAATCGAACGTGTCAATAAATGATAGCGAGGACCATCGTAATAGAAGAGCACCAACCCGACCGCGTCTTTGCGACTTGCTGAAGACGTCCTGCCTCAGGACGTCCAACACAAGAGACAAGACTGCACCACAACAAACATACGTTGTAAAGAGAACGGACTTTTATCACTACAAACTTTTGCAGGTTCTCACAATTGTCTTGGAAACTCGGCACATTTGTACAAGATCAGCAAGTGTATCGCTCAAGTGGAACTCGGAAATGAAAACTTAAATTCATTAAACTGTTATGTTGGATTTTACCACTGAAATTTTCACGTATCCGTAAAATCACGTTAGACACGCAACAACACCGAAAATAACACTTTCAGCGGTTTGAAATAACTTTGTTGCCGATTTTATTTTACTAATTAGTAAGAAGACTTGCTTCACTATCGTGAAGGCTGTGCCGGAGGAGTTTCAAGGACAGAGGAGGGTTTATTTAATGTCTCGCCCGGAGGGGGTGGTTGGGTGTCATGTTTCAGTAAGAACTCGTACTAACTAGTCCATTGTCTCGTGTTCCATAATTGTACTTATTTATTTTGTCACTTATTCACTGTATTTTTGTTCCTCATTAACATATTATGATGGTTCTTTTTGGTTCCCTTTTCACAGTCGCTGCCGGAAATGAAGTCTAATCAAATTGTAAATTCAGTTCCACCACGGCACTGACATTGAACTTCGAAACCCACAATTTTACTTTCATTCACTGCCAACTTAACAGGAAGCTTGAATGTCAGTGTGTAACGGAAGCACATACACAGTTACTAGGTACAGACTGTTCACGGTAAAGTGAGCACTTTTGAGACCCTAGTTACTTTTTCCTTTCAATCATCTTTCATCCTTTAACCGCCTCTTTTAATAAATATTGCCATCCAAGTAATGAACACAGCGTATATATTCTACCGCACACGGAAGTAAACGTCTAAGGCTAAAATAAAACATACTTATTGAGTATTATTCCAAATGAGAGGGATTTCAAAAGTGCCCACTTTACCGTGAACAGCATGATATTTTTCAAAGGTTGATTTCAGAAGTTTTCACTTTACCATGAACAGCACATACCGGTGTGCCATACACTGGAAAAGCTTCCACTTCAACTCATTCATCAATAAAGGTCTAGGTCAAGGTGTGAAGGGGAGAAGGAAGAAGGTATCTGCCAGGGAAGGCGCTAAACTGGTTCTCACCCTCACACCTCCATTACTCGAACCTCACTCCTCAGGGGTTCTGCCGTTCTGCAGATATTTTACGCCTCCGAGGCCTCGAAATGCGTAAGCTGTAAGGCCGACTGTGGCTCGCTTACTACATGCCTCATCGCCTCTACGCGCAAGGCGCTCAACTGGCGCGCAGGCGACTCTCCTCAACGTGACTTTCAAGCGGCGAGCCTACAGTTTTATAGCACGATAACAAAGACAACAGTATGAAACGTGTCGAAAGACAACTTTAACAGCTAAAAACTATTCTGAAAACACCCGTTTCAAGCGGGACTACACACGGGNAAGACAACTTTAACAGCTAAAAACTATTCTGAAAACACCCGTTTCAAGCGGGACTACACACGGGCCAATCCGAACCAATCAGCGGCTCTACGGACGACCAGATTCAGCTGCCTCAGATGTTAGTACAAAAGCGACTGTCATGGTTTCTACGTTGTCCAAAATGTCCTTTTCGGATTCAAAATCCATCCGAAAATATCATTCAGTAAATTAAGTAAATAACCAATCAAAAATAAAACGAATTTATTTAAGATGGGCAATGTCTGCTAACAAAAAACATAACCTGACTTCACACTCTCAAAATAAAGATATTGTTACGCCTATCATAAAGGACGCCGCCGCACACGCCGACAAACTATCGCAACTCGCACCTCGCAGACCCTGAGAAACTCATATTTCTCCATTTATCACGCAGAAATGTCGTCGGCATCACCATTACCTTCCCAGAACAACTTGGATTGCCGAGAACGTTCTATACGGCACCTACCCCAAGTATAAATACCACGTGCGGGCCTCTGAGGGGGGAGTGATTAAGAGCCGAGAGTTTGGAGTCTCGTGCGACCTTAAGCGACAGTCGGGCGATTCCGGAGCGGCGAGGGACGACACGAGAGTGCGTCGGCGAGCTTGTGTGCAGTGACGGGACTGTGGACTGGATGCGGGACTGTGGACTGGATGCGTGAGTGGAAAGACATTCAGGACGATGAAAATGGACAGTTTTAACTAAACGTGTGAAAATAACTGGAGCAGTTTAAGGGACATTAGCAAGAGTAATGACTGTGATAAAGACTTTTATTGAAATGGAGATAGCAATTCAATATTGCGCTCAATAAGAATAATAAGAGTGAAGAGGACGCTCAGACTGGCAAATAACNAAATGGAGATAGCAATTCAATATTGCGCTCAATAAGAATAATAAGAGTGAAGAGGACGCTCAGACTGGCAAATAACAGACGTTTGACTGTTTGTAGCATTGGGAATAAATATAATTGTTGAATTTATTTATTTTATTTCTATTAAATTACTCTATCCCTCACGAACTCGGATACGCCCCTCAGGCAGCCATGTAACACTGGTGTCAGAAGTGGGATAGAGGCAATTATTAATTCATCAAATGTAGATCAAGTTGGGCATTATCTTAATAATTAGTGTTATTAGGACAAATTAATTAATTGTGATAGCTGTAAGCCGAAATATTAAGACCGTTTTGCACATACATTACTGTGAATGTTAACTAGAAAAATGTCTGCAGAACTGGAAGCACTGCAAGCATTAATTGAGGGGCTAGGTAGCCAGATGGTTAGTGTGAGCGCAGGTGTAAATAGCTTGAAAGAAGATGTAAATAACCAAGTTAGTAGAGTAAATGAGACTGTAAATATCAAAATTAGTAGTGTGAAAGATAGTGTACATGACCTTGTAAATACCCAAATTAGTAGTGTTAAAGAAAGCGTGAATGAAGCTGTAAATACCCCAATTTAGTTCAATAATTGTTAGTGTAAACGAAAATGTAAATAGTTAGATAACTTATGTGAGTGAGTTAGTAGATAAGAAAATTGACTCTGTTAGTGAAAATGTTGACAAGAGAATAGATGGCATTAGCGAGTTCGTGAAAAGAATTGACAGTGTTAATGAAAGAGTGAACGCTGTAAACGACAGGATGGGCAGTGTCAGCGAAAGGATGGACAGTGTAGAGGNGACAGTGTTAATGAAAGAGTGAACGCTGTAAACGACAGGATGGGCAGTGTCAGCGAAAGGATGGACAGTGTAGAGGATGAAATGAAACAGAAGATCAGTGCAGTAGAGAAGCAGTTAGAGGAATTTCTTCAGCAACGGAGTTCTACTATTTCNATGAAATGAAACAGAAGATCAGTGCAGTAGAGAAGCAGTTAGAGGAATTTCTTCAGCAACGGAGTTCTACTATTTCAACATCGCCAGCCGAGAAAAGTGAACGGCCGAAGCGCGGTATGGCCGGAAGGTTAAGAGCGCTACGTAAAAATAACAAAAATATGGCCGAAAGGCTGTATGCTTACTTATACCTACCTACCTGTACAATAAACTCGAATTATGTTCCAGCCACTACTTTCAAAGTAATTTTTGGAGTGTGTTGCAGAAAAACTATCGTAGGTATTTATTCTTTTTTCTGGGACATTTGAGTGATACTCCCCCCTCTCCCACCCTCCCCCTCCCTCCCAGGAATCGAACCCGGTTCAACCGCCTAGGTGGGAGGCGATCAGTCTGACCACTACACCACCGCGGCCCCGTAAATATATGGAAAATTATGACTATATGGTTGTGGTCATCAAAAGAAAAACATTCCGAGATGTGTACTATGCAGCAGCGTACGGCGTACGTACGTGTATTTGGCAAAAACAAACCGGTAGTACAATCTTTAGCAATTTTTTATTTGTTCGGGCGCAATACTTAGCGCAGTCGTGCGGAAGGCGATAGAACGCAACAATCTTTTGTAGTTCTATGTTTGCTGATGACTATCAATCCTGTGAAACGGAACGTAAGCGCTTGCACCAGTAAAATTAAATATTTGTTTTATATTAGTCGTAAGAAATCGTTTTCGGTTGTACATTACCATCTAAATAACACCTGTTTAAAACGCGGCGATTAATTTAATCGCACCGCACTACCGTTGGCGGATTGTGGCCAAACCAGTTTTTAAGGCTTATTAAGACTTCAGAAAATTGTATACGGCTGGCTGCACATAGAACACAGCCCGCCCACATAAAAAAAAAGGTTAAGATTGTGGATCGATTATAACAGCGGTAATTAATATCTAACACAAAAGAAAACCACCTGCTCTAAGTACAAAACAATACGCTGGAGAGTTAATAAACAACCACGCCACGTTGGTTTATCGACAACACGATCTCAAGAACAAAAAAGAGAAACCATCGGCAGCTGAATAAAGAGAGGATCGGGTTGCAACAGGAAGCTATAACTTCGCAACTAGAAACAGTCTTAAATGCTCACTCATTGATTATATAGTGTACATTTCCACTGTACAGCCAGCGATAAGTTCGCGTCATATACACTTAAGGCTGTTCAAGTGCCTAGAATTTGTGATATAATAAATATGTAATAATAAACTCAAATTAATTATAAAAAATAAAGTTCCCTGGCTTGTTTTTAGTAGAATTGTAGGCATTTTAATTTTTACATGATTCAAACAAATTTCAAACCGTTATACGAGTAAAATTCCAAGCAAGAAGTTATACCAAGTACAGTGTTCAATTTCAGCTGGTGTATTTTGAAGTGTTAGGAACGCAAAGAAGACATTTCTTTGAAGTCTGGCGCCCGCTAACAAAGTTTAACTTCTAACCATTTCGAATGTAAATTTTATTGTAAAACTTAAAATAAAATTATGGTCCAATTACTTAGATAATTTCCATGAAATTTCTTTATTTTATTCCAATAACATCAACAATTCATTTGGACTGTAGCTAAACATGCTAATTATGCAAAATTTTGGAATTTGTATGGCAAAACAGAAAAAAATTAGAAATCCACATGAACTTCCGGAATCAGTCGTATAAATAAATGTTGTATGTTTTTTTTCCTACTTTCATCAGACTACTATTTGATCTAATACCATAGAAATATAAAATAACCTAAAAAATTTGAAAATTAAATTTTTGCACTTCATTAAAGGCGGTGCTTGTTAATAAAAAAAAAAATTTTATAGTCTTATGAAATATAGTTCAACTTTTAACACATTATTTTTAGATCACACAGTTTTTGCATTACGGCGCCCAAATCACAGTTCTCAGAAACATATACCCACAGAAAATTTAACGAGAGTGACAGAAAGGTAATTTATTCATTCATCGTGAGGTATACTTAGCAAAATGTTTTGGCAAAAATTCGTAAATCTGTAACATGCAAAACAAATTGCTTATATTGAAAAAAAAACGCGATTTTATAAGATTTTTNATAACATGCAAAACAAATTGCTTATATTGAAAAAAAAACGCGATTTTATAAGATTTTTTGGAGTATTCATGGTATCTTAATCCAAAGTGAATTATCTCATTTCAGCACCTCCCAAAAATGTTCAAAAATTGTGATTTTGACATTCCACTTTGCAAAAATTTGTAGTTCAAAAATGTTTATGGGAGGAGATAGTATCTTTAAGTAATGTCTNTTTTGACATTCCACTTTGCAAAAATTTGTAGTTCAAAAATGTTTATGGGAGGAGATAGTATCTTTAAGTAATGTCTACAAGTTGAATAGTATTTCGTACAGCTCTACTAGAATAAGGAAGCAGTGTAAATATCGACGAAGTTCTCTTCACACACAATTCAGCCGCACGTTCTATCCGCATTTCTTTTAGCTCAGTTTATTTATTACCTGTCTGTAGATAAATTGCATGTAGTGGTCTTGAGTTGCACGTGAGGCGACGCTATTATCACAGGGTGTTCCGAAAATCTCTACACATACAGTGTGTGTTAACTGTGAACCCTCCACATGACGCGGGCGTGTTGCGTCGACCGCGACAAAGGAGAACCCCACGAGCCAATGAAACACCGCGCTGTATACACGCACGAAAATAACTTACTCAGCAAGGTCCGCGGCGGTGCAGTGGTCAGATCACGGCTGTCAAGGAGAATTCAATAAGATGGATCAGGCACCGCCATCTTGGATTTACCCAACTTTCACCACAACTTGCAATACAGATTTTATTTTAGGCTTGGACAAGGCATAGAGCATTGCTTTGCACACGTTCTAAAACATGTAGTGCTAGACTTTAGTTGCCCGGATCATTTCTGTAACAGCCGCAAGAAAAAAATTACTCATTTCTTGCTGGCAGTCACTAGTCGAAAATTAATAAACGTGGTTGAACTGAAACAGATTGATGAAGCTTTAGGAACTGTTATTTATGCCATGTCGTGCGAAAAATTTCGTTAGAGATTATGGCAAAAATAGTGGAAATGCAATGTGGCGTGGGCCGATCCGCCTTACACGCCTCAACGTCACATCCGGCCACAAGGAAGCACTGCGACGGCACGGCGGCGATGGGAACCCACATACACAAGCTTCACACGTGTAAGCGGTAACTACAGGGTTTGAATACAGCAATCTGTTCACAAAATACACGGCATTATCACTATTGTTTAAAACACTCTTTTACAAAACAATAAATATCGTAAACAGATGGCTTCTTATAACGATTTTTGATGACGTGACACTTTTCAACGACCGCATTTTAGCCAAATTTATGAATGGGCAGCAAAATATCGACTTTAATTTCTGTCCTGAAAACAGATTTACATTAAAATATTCCATATATATATTTTTTAATTATAATAGACACAATTGCTTACGATGACACCCATTTGACATATAGGACGGAACCATACGTGCAGCCCATATACGAGACACATAACACACGGCGTTTTTTCGTGAGTTACAACGGTTGGCAGATGACGAGCATAAAAACTACGCAAGAAAGATTGTGCATAACACTGTGATTAACTTTAAAGTACTGTATTCTTGAATAAATGAAACTTTAACTTATTATCTTACATAACCTGTAATATTTATTTAGTATTAAATACGAATTAAAAACAGTGAGAGCAGCTATCTGTTGGCAACGACTAGTAGAAATATTTCACAGTTAAAGTATTGTTTTAACCTAATTTTTTGATATGCTATTTGTATCTTACACGTTGCCTAAGAATATATTTCAATTTGTAGGTAGCACTGAAGGAAACCTATTTCATTGTTCCATTTATAAATATCAGCGCAAATTACCGCGTAGACCCTACTGACATGGGGTTTTTTTTTTCATCCGAGGAAGAAAATTCAATAGGCGGAGCGGAGATTGTCGCTATCGGAGAGAGAGAGAGAGAGAGAGAGAGATAGATGTGATGGCGGGGCGGTTACAAATCCGAAGTTGGCAGAAGTGGCGACTGGCAGTGGCGTAACGAAATGACATGGCGGGGCAAAATCGAATTATTCTCGAAATCGAATTTCATTCGTAGTCTCGCTTGAAATCGAATAAATCCTTCGGATTCCGAATATTCTGTTTTATTTTTTCTCAATTCGCTCTTTCGTATAAACTAATAAACTTTCTCGCTGCTGCGCGCTGACAGTTGAAACACGTTATTGAAGCGAAGTAACGAAAGACGTTGGTTTGCAGAAGTGATGGCACGGCTGTTTATAAAGAAGTCCTGATATTTGTACGTAACAAGATAGCATTTCAAATTCTTGAAAATTATATATATATATATATAGTGTGACATTTTTATCTGTGTTTGTAACTGTGTAATATTTGTTTCTGATAAAACAATATGAATCGCAGAAACAGTTCTGTTGTGTGGGACTATTTTGTTAAGAACTCGGATTAAACTTGTGTGATTTGTAAAATATGCAAAAAGAGCTTGAAGTTTTTTTTAGGAAATTACATCCTTCTGTTTCAATGTCAGATACATTACTATCTGAAGTAGAAGATGATTGTGAAACGAATTCATGCGTAGGCCACAATACTGCAACTGCCAGTGCATCTTGTTCGTCACACTCAGGTAGGCCAACCTTGCCGCAGCAAACTACAGTCTAGGCGACTGATTATTTGGTGGTCATTTGGCTTTTGCAATTCTTTAAAGGGAGGTAAAGAGTGCGTTTTCGCATGCGAAACCCAAAATTCGATGCCTTGGGGAGTTGATTATCGTTTATTAGCGTAACAACTTTTTTGAAATTTGTACGGATCAAAATTTTAAATCTAAATTCTATTATATACGCTTAAAAACAAGGCGGATTTCTGTTATATGACTGGGTAATGAAATCAAGCTATCCGATTATCTTGTCACGAAACTGTAAAACATTGCAGTTTTATTTAATTATTTTATGTACATTAATTTTAGTTATAAAAACGGCAACACTCGTGGCTTAAATAAATGTGCATACAATATATAATTTAAAATATTTTTTAATATTGTTACTAATGACATGTTACATACAGACTATATATTATGGTTCAGCTTGATAAAGGGCTACTAAGGGAAAAAAAAAGGGAGAGGGGATTCAAAACGTGCTGTATGAAACATCTAGAATGAAAATACACTTAAAATTATATTGAAAATAAATTCTTAATTTACTTTTATAACATTTACATTGATACGTAAATTCTAGATAAATATTCTACGCTGTCACAATATATATGCATTCTTCCATATGCAATACAAATCGTACTGTTCTGACAATGTAGTGTGGTGTGTGTCATAGTTTGTGATGAGATGTGCATTTTATACATTAAACAATACAGTCGGGTACTGTGCTCGATTGGAAACCAGTCTATTTCTACCTTAGTAAGTATGAAATACAAGACTTCGCCCGGTTTAACACGCACAGACGCAGAAGCAGGACTTTCCAAGATGGACCCGCACTGGAAAAACACGCCCTCGCCCAAATATAGTACATTAACAACTTTACAGGCCCTAAGCACCTACGTTTCTGGAGCCTACATTGTTTACTCTATAATTCAAAATTCAAACAATAAAACGTAAATTAGGATTGTTTCTTTTTTTGGAACTGCAACAAAACGTAGACTGGTGGAAAAACAAATATTTATTTTCGTATCCTTTCATTTTATTTATATTAAAAAAATTACCGCTTCCTTTTTTAAAATTCTCCAAACTAATCTTGCAACGTAAGGGATCCATTTTTTTGTGGAAATAGTTTCAGCTACGCCGTTTGGAATTTTGCACCTGCTTTTCGCGAAAAGATTTACGCGAAGGCTAGACTTCAATAGCCCAAGCACACACTTGCATTCTTCTTCGACTGTTGGCCGCTTGTCTTTGAGTGAAGACTGTTGCGCGAGTGAGGCAATCAGATTTAAGTTTCTCTGATTACTGACCGTCCGTGATTCGTGAGAAGACAGATAAACGGGTAACAAGTCAAATGATCCAGTTACAAACGTGGTTCTTGACTGTAGTGCGTTAGATCACAACTTGTCCTGAAATCTTTTCCATATGTAACATTGCTG
>NQII01001246.1:163563-195436 GCA_002778355.1 Clitarchus hookeri
AGTAAGTATGACGTACTGACAATCAGCCGCTGTCACTGAGCAGCATTGAAGCGACGTTACTCTGCGAGGGAACTTTTCTCTCTGGCTGTCCAAGAACACTTTGAGCAAACGCTTTACTCGCTCTCGGCAGTGTCCCAAAACTGCAAAGTAATTAATTACTCTGAGCATCGTGCCAGAGTAACACCTACGCACTATTTTAGAGTGTGACGAAAGTTAAAACAAAAACGGCGGAAAGTTTAGTAGATTTAAACTAATTGAAATTAAATGTGGATATTCTTTTTACAGACAAAATGTTTATGATTAACTTATGGCAAGTGAAGCTGTTTATCTATATAACTGATATTTTGGAAAAGAATTTGGGGAAAGGGACAAATACCTTTGGGTATAGGCTATTCACGATAAAGTGAGCACTTTTGTAAAGTTCTATCATTTCGAATAACAGTCAATAAACATATTTTATTTTGGCCTTAGATGTAAACTTACGAGTGCGGTGGAATATACACTGTGTTTATTACTTACATGGGAATATTTATATAAAAAAAGGCTGTTAAAGGATAAGAAATGGCTGAAAGGAAAAGTAACTATGCCTCAAAAGTGCTCACTTTACCGCGAACAGACTATATTTATATTGGTTGCTCAGTCAGTACATGTTTGTGAACATAGAATGCTATTAACATAATACTCGTTACAAAACATAGTTTCCTCACTTATTACTTTACTCTACTCTCGGAGTGACGTTTTGGAAGCGCGCTCCTCACTGGTCGGGAGTTGTGGACAGCCCTGAGTCAGAAGAGCGTCTGCTACCGGCTTTGTCACGGCGTGGCGCGCCTGTCTGCGAGCAACACGCCTCACAGGTCCCCTCCCACCCCCCTTCCCCAAGACTACTGTGTGCGCGCTTCGCCGCGACAGCCCAGCCCGTCTCCTTTCTCCCCAGTCTCATGACGGGTTCAAGTCACAACTTACAGATGGCTTGTTACAGCTATTTCCTGGACCTGATACAGATACAGACATGTACCTGATACGAAGTATCAAGTACACAGTAGTACCAGGAAGGCGTGTATCAGATACACGCGTTATCAAGTACGTACAGTGTGTGATACTTTACATTGAAATAAAAGCATGGACAAGAACAAGGTCATAAAAAAGGCAAATTTCGCGGAAATGTTTAAGAGAAGATATGTAAATCGTGTAAACTAAAACTTGGTTACAAATTATTCCCCCTTACTTTTTAAACCAACTCTACTGTGAAATATCCAAATATAAACCAAGAAATTGGGTTTCATCTTAACCGCATACAAAGTAACAAGTTGATACTCTGTGACCNAAATATCCAAATATAAACCAAGAAATTGGGTTTCATCTTAACCGCATACAAAGTAACAAGTTGATACTCTGTGACCCACCTTATCGCAACTACGTCGAACAAACTCAGGGAGGACTAACCATGGACAGACACACACGTGAATTTCACGAATTATTTCGGCAGCAGTATGACATGTCAGTCATTTACATGTTCAGGCCACAACTGTCCACTCACTGGCTGATACCATAGTGAGAAGCTTCTTGTCGGCAGTCTATTCGCGGTTTCTTCACACTTTTCGAATGAAACCTTTGAAAAATCACCCCATGTATCACGTGCTTGCTTGTTTCCCAATCTTGCCACATATAGCAAGCCTTTTACACTTATTTTAACATAAAGTTACCTTAATTTTGTTAAATTGAACTTTTACTTATATTTTATTAATAATGTATAATATTTCATTTATAATTGATATGGATAAAGGCGGAGAGAAAATAGGTGGGTCGGAGGCAATGACGTCACTTTACTAAGGTACGAGCCCTTGGCTAGTTACACTTGGACACAGAGCAGGTTCGCCAACACAACAGACGCGTAATCGTATCCAGCTCCTCTCAAGCCCTGCTGAGTTTCTACTTTCGCAGCACTCGATACGTATCCCTCAGCCACATGTCAACCTAACCTAAACAAGTCTGGGAGGAAACGCCCGCGTATTTGTGTGCTGGGCCGACAAAAAACTAGAGACCTGAAAAATTCGCGAGTTCAATGACCTGCAGGCTAGACTCTACAGTCTTATGTACAAATACGCATATACAAACTGCACATTGGTTGTCTGCTGTCACAGGGGAAGGCGACACTTTGGGCCAGCGTTCTCCAGGAAGTGTCAAACCCCGTGTGCACCAACGGCTTAAGTTATATTAACACACGTGTTTTGAATTCTAGCTTGTCTCAAAATTATTCCGCGAATTCTTNTGCACCAACGGCTTAAGTTATATTAACACACGTGTTTTGAATTCTAGCTTGTCTCAAAATTATTCCGCGAATTCTTTAGGTCTCTAACCATGACATGTGTTTCCAGCACTGCATTCCTGAAAATCTAGCGTGTTAGTAAGAAAGGTGTACGACAAAAACAACGCATAATAACTCTACGATAATCAGAACCATTTCACATAAGCCATTACCAACATAACTTGCCTCTTTCCTATGAAATAATTCTGACTATGAAACAAATACTTCAACTTATAAATAAAAATGTAAGTGCAGGTGAAGTGAAAGAACGCTTTTTAAGTAGGCCGTCAAGATTGAACTGCAGACTATTACACATTATAATTAATATAAAATTTTATAGAATACCGAAATATTTTAGATTTTAACATAAAGGACTCATTTAGCTTGACCCTTTTTTTTTTGGCATTTTTCTGCAATTGATAAAATATGAAAAAATACTTATTAATTTTAAGGTAAGATCGTTCTTACTAACATTTAATAATGTGCATCTTCATTTTAAACTGTAAGNTGCACCAACGGCTTAAGTTATATTAACACACGTGTTTTGAATTCTAGCTTGTCTCAAAATTATTCCGCGAATTCTGTAGGTCTCTAACCATGACATGTGTTTCCAGCACTGCATTCCTGAAAATCTAGCGTGTTAGTAAGAAAGGTGTACGACAAAAACAACGCATAATAACTCTACGATAATCAGAACCATTTCACATAAGCCATTACCAACATAACGTGCCTCTTTCCTGTGAAGTAATTCTGACTATGAAACAAATACTTCAACTTATAAATAAAAATGTAAGTGCAGGTGAAGTGAAAGAACGCTTTTTAAGTAGGCCGTCAAGATTGAACTGCAGACTATTACACATTATAATTAATATAAACTTTTATAGAATACCGAAATATTTTACTAAAATTGTATTTCCTGAGTAAATCGAACTGGGAAAAAAAAAACCGTTTTTTCTGCAATTGATAAAATATGACAAAATACTTATTAATTTTAAGGTAAGATCGTTCTTACTAACATTTAATAATGTGCATCTTCATTTTAAACTGTAAGGTGTGTAACTTGTGCGTACGAAATTTAAAAGCATGTTACGTATACATGTGCTTCAACTTATACGTGCACCAAAAAATTAAAGAAAAAACCCTTTCTTGATTAATGTTTCTGATATTAACTTCAAATACTAAAAAAAAAAACAGCAAAAACACTTTTAAAAAGTGTTACAAAAATACAATTGTTTTATATTTGCGAAATGAGCCTCAATGCACTATATGCTGCTACAGAAGCAGTAGTGTCGAGAAAAAAAACTTTTCTTTTTGAAAAGGAAAATGTTTAATTTACGCAACTGTTACAAAAATGTGTCCTGCGAGTCTTGAGGACGTGTTAGAGGAGGGGAGGGGAGGGGGCCGTGCGCTGGCTTAGCGCCCGCGGACTGCAGTTCGGATTAGCGGCGCGAGCGAGCAGCTTACCTGGTGTACATATTTGCCGAGTGTCAAGCGAACAACCTCCGCTCACACCACACAGCTGCCACCACTCTCCCAGCACAAACACTAACTACACACCGTGTTCGTCCGACTCATACACGAGTCAACACCATCACTTATTCCGGCATAAACCAACTTTCTACTGTCGCTATATAAAGAGCATTTGCTTAATGAAAATCAGTTTTTGGGCGTTACTGTTAAACATAGGACTTGTTCAGCAGAAAAATACGCGCTTCTTTGCTATCGAAGCCTTTTGTAACATTTGTTTCCTGGAGAAATCAGATGCATTACTAAAAAACTAATAGTTATATTTGCCTCGACACAGAGCTCGAGCGTATCATTCCTCTCACGCATAGGTTATTGTTTTAAGTTTATTTCTTTAAAATTGGCTTCAAAAACATAATTTAATTAACATGTATTTCCCGATGTCAAATTCCCTTTCAAACCAGACAACAGTCTTAAATATCTTTACGAGTTGAAATGATATTCTGCAACTCATTATGTCTCCATGATTATCTTTCGAATTCTTCGTGCTTGTCTTTATATGAAGACAGGCCAACAAGGTGTCATTATGAACGAAAGTGGAAAGAAAATACGCTTTAAAATGCCCCAAAAATCGTACATTTCCACACAAATAAATTGTGTCTGGAATAAATTTTAGAAGTATATTATATAATTCGCGCTATCTCGTGATGCTCAAAATGAACTAGTGCCATATGAAATCGTATATCAATAGAAAGAAGTAAATATATTTGAGAAGTATTAATCGAAAATGTATTACGAAATAAATTTCATTTATAGTTGAAAATTCACAATAATAACAAAATGTGTGACACAAGAGAGACTGTAAAACAGGAAAAATATATAATTCAGCAAGCAGATAGTTGATTTCAGAACAGAGTCCATTGCGTTGCCAAATGAACATTTTTGCACAAAAATATCAATACAGATATATCTTAAAGAATATCACATTAATACACAGAGCTTAAATAATAAATATAAAAATATGAACATTTCTGTTCAAAATAAAGCTTGGAATAAAATAAGTTGCAAGTAAAACATGTTACTTTTTGAACTAGTGTGATCAGTATTCAGTAAGTGAAACTATATTTACGAGGTACAGAGAAACAAATATTTTCAATTTCACGCCTCGGGTTTAAAATCCTGCTGCCTGTTAAAGCGTCATGAGTCGCAATTTTCCGATTGTAGCTGCGAATAATACGTCGTTAGCCACGCACGTAGGCGAGGTAGCATGGATAAGGTTCCGAATTCACTGTTTACTGATACGAGTTTTATGTTTCGCTCTTACGGACTCTACTTCCATGTATTAACGGCGCATTTCCGTAAAACTATCTGACAATGTACGATAATGTTTAACAATGCACGACGAATCAACTAATCCATTCATTTGTTATGTACAGTTCCTTTAAAAAAAATACAATTAATGTTACTAAACAGCAACACATCGCATGTCAAACCTTTTCCCCCCGATTTAAACCTGCATGAAATGTTGCTTTATAATTTATGAACTAAGTCTGCAAGTACTATTGTAACTAGACTTTTTTTTACGAGCTGCAACTTCGGAACAATTTGCTCATCACGCCAAGTGCATTGGTAATTATGCGCATGCTGAAATCCTATCTGAAGAGCCTTTACGGGTATATGTGACGTCATACGTTCATTCATTTCGTGCCGCATCAGTGAACACATTAAGGCACGACCACAATCGGTTTTCCATCAGGTGCTGCGTGTTCGTTACTTTCTTACTTACCAAGTTACTTACTTAGTCAGATACTTCTTTACTTACTTATTTACTCACTTCTTTGCTCACTTACCTACTTACTTAAATTCTCAGTTATTTAGTTATTTACTTAGTTACTTACATACTTACTTACAAAAATAAACCCACATACACCAAACTACATTTGGAGTACTACAGGTAATTAATAATTATATTTATAAATGGACAGCGTTATGTCGCGCAATTTTGCTCGTGCATATTCCACTTTGACTTGCCCCATACCGCCACACGATAATTACATTTAAAAAAAATCAACACTGACACTGTTAACTAACCAAAAATCCATGGAAAAATTCGTACATCTTATGTTCACCTGATTACGAAGATTCTGATGTTCGAAACTAAATTTACTGTCCTATGCCATTTCCCCACCGCATCCTTGGTCGTTCTATTCTTCTTTTGTCTTTTTGACATTCTCTCTTCTTCCTGCGTAATTTGTAGTCCTCGAATCTCCGTCCAAATCAGAAACAGTTCGTAGGCTCCTTAAATACGTGTCCGACATTTTACAATAGTATTAAATGACACATTCCTCAAAAACTGAAGTGCAAAAAAGTATACGGAAAGATTTCACAATGCATGTGAAGACAGAAGATAAATCGATGTATGCTAGAATACCATGGAACAGCGAAAAGTAGAGGGTACAACGAGGACCATAATTACATTAAGACAGTGCGCTCGTATAATTATTTAACGTGTATGTATCATTTTCAACTGACAGATGCGTCTGCATCCATCCACTGCGACAGTACGTTTGCAGAATATCTGCTGCGCAACTAGCGAGTTACCGTGGTTGTTTTCCAAGAAGTTTGAACTACAGATAACATCCGATATCTAAATCACTTAAGATTTACACAATGCCGTAGCATCAAGAATGTCACCTGAATCTCGCTCAACTTAATTCACAAATAATAAGCACACACACGTGGCTTTAATATTTCTGACACTTATATTATCGTAAATGACAGTGTCCAGCCAACAGCACTGAAAGCTCTGTTCTGATTGGTTACCGCCACATAACTTTTCCTCGAGATATAAAATTTAAGGAATTTTTTCAACGCTTCAGTAAATGGAAAGCACGCACATGGGCCTTCTGTAATCCATTCGCGGTTACTTCCAACTGCTCTGAAGTGCCGCTAAAGTCACACGGATATTCCTTCGCCTTATGCAAACAAAGCTAGCTTAACCCAGTATAGAACACAACACTTAAAGGACTACGCACCGCATTCGTGCGCATTCAGTGTATAATATTTTGCATAAGAACTATTTTTTTCTCACTGTTTTATTAATATTAATTATACATGAAATAATATAATTTACACATAAAACATAAGTTAATGATAAATTTAACCAACAATAAGGTACTTCCACGTTAAAAGAAGTATAAAACGCCTGCGATACGTCGCATATGTAGGAAATAACCAAACACGCCATACATGGGGTGATTTTTCAAAGGTACACATTTAAAAAGAATGAAGAAACCAGGAATATGCTACCTATAATTTACATTGTGAGTCAAAACAAACACCACACACTGAGTTTTACTGTGCACGTTGTAATTCTGCTTAATCTGTCAATGGTAGAGGCAGCTTTACCACAGGACAGAGGAATGCATAACATGCGAGCGAGATGAAAGTGAGAACTTGTACGCACGGCGACTAATAGCTGGCTCCATCCAGAGAGCTTAGCGCCCGGGGGAAAGTCTCCAGTGTGGTGCAGGCTGCCTCCTCGTTAACCTCCAGCACTCCTCTGCCCAGTCGGCCGCCGTCGTTAAGGCGCATTTTCCTCCCAGCGTCTATTTTAAGGGCGTTCAAGAGGTTCCTTACAGCTGCCAGGTGATGGCGATGACGTTGATGGTGAAGGTAGTGGAGTGGTGTTNAAGGGCGTTCAAGAGGTTCCTTACAGCTGCCAGGTGATGGCGATGACGTTGATGGTGAAGGTAGTGGAGTGGTGTTGGTGGTGATAATCATAACACGAGTTTCAACATCTCTCACTGCTGGATTTAAAAATGACAAATTGTCGAGCGAAGGAGGTTATACAGTATAATAAATAATAAGCAATGCAGGTGGAAGCACAAGTCACGATGATGTATCTCACCGACCATGCCTTGTCCTTACAAGGCAACTAATTCGGATTTAGCNGCACAAGTCACGATGATGTATCTCACCGACCATGCCTTGTCCTTACAAGGCAACTAATTCGGATTTAGCTGATGTCAGATGCAGTAACATGACATGCTACAAGTTCATTCATTTCCGACGTTCCCAGGTATTTTTTTCCGAACAGGTTTATTTAAAAATACTCAGAAAATATGCTGCAGGATGTTCGTTGTTAGTTGAGCACTTTTAAAGTCAACATTTCACAATGTGACTGCCCCTATCTGCATATAATTTAACGGGCACATTGCCTGCCATGCGCACAGCAAGTTGTCACGACGGGGGACAAGTTCCGCGTCTTAGCGTTGGATTAAAATTGTTAGGCAGACATTTATTAATACTGAGATGATTTCCTTAATGCATTCAAGAATTAACAAATTCGTAAAATGTTTACTTTTCTAACAATTCCACAGTTTCACTTGACCGACGCACGAATCAAGTGATCAGACCCATGGCATAGGGGCCCGCCTGCCTGCATCGTGTATCTCCTTTTTTTGGCCGAGAAGAGCGGGAGTTGTAAGGGTTACACTGGCACACGCTACAAGAGAGTCATCGCCTCTACGCGCAGGGCTCTGAGCTGGAGTGCAGTGTTCTCGTAGTGCTGCGTGTACCTATGGGAGTTTCAGCGGTGACCGTATCATATTACTAATGAAAACTCTGTAGCAAAGTTCAATACAGGCTCCTATCGTAGATTGACTCGTGTCCGGCTAGTACTCAGATAGCATACAAGCGTGCCATTTGACTTCACCTTGCCTTGCCAAGCAAGCTTGTCATATCATGAGTGATTCAGTCATATTTCTCATGGCTGGCACATACTTGCTTATGGCAAGTTTGAAGCACACTCAGCAAGTTAGGCAACAAATATTAGAAGTAAGGGAGAGGACCAAAACAGAACAGCAGCAGAGAGTAACTTAAATTGAGCGTGTCTCATGACATGCTAAGGCAGGCTTGCGGCAAGTTTAACTAATGAAGCTTGATTCAAACTTATTGGCGTGCATAGCAAACTTGATTTTAGCTTACAGGCTTGCGATGGCAAGTCTGATCCAAGCTTGACTTTAAGCTGATTAAGCTATTGGGGCACGTTTTATGATACCGTAGTCTGAAAAAGCCGTTTTCTACTATATCGGAGGGCTCCACAATAACATTCACAGCACGAGTGGTAGCATTCCTTCCTCGTCTGGGGTTGATGTCTTTTCGTAGGAAAACAAAATGGAGGCAAGTTTATTAGTTTCGTAAAAAAAAAAACACGATTCCAAACACTGCGAAACGCAATTAAAGCGGCATGCAGGCGGGAACCTTAATTCTCCGGTGAGAGGAGGAGCATAGGAGGTGCAAGAAGCGAACAAAAGAGAAGGTAGATGTAGGAGAGAGGGGTTGAAGAAGGGTGTGTGGGAAGTATATATCGGCGTGGACGGGAGGGCAAGCAGGACGACAGGGAGTCAAGGTATCGATCTGAGGCTGTCGCCGCCAAGTGAGGGCTCGTGCACAGTGGAGATGGGGCGTCGCACTGCTAGCTCTCAGGTCAGGCTACCTGCCGCTACTACGTCACACTGTGTGCGAGGTACACGTACGTCAACCACGCCAACAAACACACTTCAGACCAGGGCTGTCTATTACTTGTCTATTACTTGTATATTACTTGTCTATTACTTTCAAGACACCACTTCAGAGCACTCCAACATCCCTGCGTTGAACCTTCTTACGACTTGCCACCAATACAATAATACGAACATCGCTGAATGTCTCGTGGATGCACGCAGCACGACGAGAACACTGCACCATAGTTCAGAGCCTCGCGTTGAGCGGCGATGGGGCACTCTGTGTGCGTGGCAATGTCGCCCTTATCGCTCCTCCGCCTCTCGAACTCGAACACGGGGAAAAAATTCAGGTAGGCGATACTTTTAGTTTCATTTTAAATTGTACCTATAAAGTTAAAATTGAAATATGCACAACCCATAAAACAAATTTTTAATAAATGTGTATTATGGCCTTCTAATATCAACAATTATTTTCAGCTGTATTCAAAAGTTTAGGTCTTGTTCAATTTTGAGGGCTGTTCGGAAAAATATACAGTAGAGCCTCCTTTTTACATTTCCCTCTATTTTGCACACATTTTCTTTCCTCCAATGTAATCCTCATCAGCATCAATTTCCCTATTTTTACATTTACCTGCATTTTGCAGTATTGTTTCCTTGGCCCCTGAGATGGGTAAGACTGCGCTTCTAGTAATTGTCCTCCATTGCCATACTCTTGAGAAATAACCGCTTCAAACGACACAAAACCACGCAGCACGTAATATACAAACGTCCAAGCTGAAAAATAGTTCTGTCACTAGCAGCGGTACACTTGGTAGAGCGAGGGATGCGGATGTCTCACTACCTCGGGGCCTATTCTTAACTTTCTGTCTTTATATAAACACATTTACTGCTTAACTATCTTCACGAGGCGAAACTCAGTATGTCTCCATGATGGTCTTTCGAATGCCTTGCGACTGTCTTTATATAAGACCGGTTAACGACGTGTCTTTACGACCGAAAGGGGAAAGAAAATGGCCTGTGCAATGATGTTTAATCTACAAATACGTCTTACAGAAAAGAAAACGTTTTAAAATGTCATATACGTGAGAAATATAATATTCTGTTATATTTCTGCACAAATAAACAGTGTCTGGAATATATTTTATAATTCGCTAGCGATACTCTCGCTTCAACGTAACTAAGAAGTGACAGATTCAGCCACGGGTCTGTGCTGCTATCTCGTGATGCTCTAAATGAACTAGTACCACCTAAAATCTTTTGTCCATAGAAATATGTAAATTTATTTTAGCAGATCGTTGATTTCAGAACAGTGCCCACTGCGTTGTACAAATATATCAATAAAGACATGGCTTGCAGAATACCACAAAGACGCTTACAAGTAACCGTCGTCATGGCCGTCTTTATGACACAGACGATCACGTTGACTGTCTATAGGAGAGCTGAGAATATGGCCCTGGCAGCTACACGCGCCCAACGTAGAACGATTTCACAGCCGCTTTGTTGCCGGAGCATACAGACCACTCATTAGGGCACNTACAGACCACTCATGTAGGTTGTTTACGGTAAACTGAGCACTTGTGAAAGCCTTGCTTAAGGTCTACCTGTATGCACATTGTGTATTCTTACACCATACGTTTACTGTTAAACATTTCCGTACATTAACAGATATTTTTACGGAAATGTACCTTAAATATACGGAAACACAATCCGTTATGACGAAAAAAAGGTTCTGAGTTCCGTAAATACAAAATACGGACAGTTTCCGTATTTTCTACAGCTTCGGGTTTCTGCAACTAGAAAATAATCGTTTCTGCGGCAGTTAGGTTATCCACGCCACTAAGAACTATTTTTTCAAACATTAAACAGTAGCATCAGGCGTCTGCAACATTTAGCAACACTTGAAATACACCAACTTCAAGTATTAACTTTTAATATATATTTTTTACACTGTAGAACACCCACGTAACAAAAATTAAAGACTATTTCATGATATCTCTTTATTTTAAAATGGAAGTACAGAAAACTAGCCTAACTAGGAAATTAACGGAGAGGTTCCGTGAATTAGCGGTAAGTTTAGTAAATTTTACGGAAAATCCGTTTTTGAACATTAATGTGTCCGTAATTTTACGGAGAGTTTATGGACACCTCTGAATATATTTTTTCCAGTACTTTTACTAAAACGAAGGAAATTTTTTAGTAGTGTACAATTAATACAGCCCTAAGGCCTGGTCACTTTATTCTTGCGTCCGTCAAGGGAAACAACGTAATTATTTTAAAAGTAGATATCTAAAAATTGGCTAATTCTTAAGACATACTGGTCTACGCATTAAAAATATCACTTTAGTAATCACAAATGTTTACATGAAATTTTGAATTCAACGTTAAAACATGTAACTACTTGTTCCCCTCGCCGTTGCCAACTTTATTGGACGCATGCCAGTGTGCCCGTTGAAACACATGCAGTTAGCGGCAGTGACATTTAGTAGCAGCTGGCTGGGAAAGTGCTCTACCGTCAAGAGCCTAAGGCAGGTTATCTTCCAGCTCACCGCGTATCGCTGCTCTCGTTCAGCAACAGTTCCAACAGTCGCCACGCTTCCAGACATCCTGCGCTCACAATATAGCTGCGGGAAAACGCTAAGGATCAAAAACAACTGACTGGGGAGAACGCAGGGCTATTAACATTTTTTTAAAATCAACCCTTAACATGGTAGATTGTTTTTTAAAAGACAATAAACCTGAAACGGGCGGGGAGTAACCGACCGCGATGCACTACATTGTGGACTGAAGCAGAGAAAGAGAAACATTCTTTCCAGTTCCGCTCCGACATGTTTAGTAAGGAACAGGCGTATCAAGTGAGAGGTCTGGGGTCGCCACAAAGCGCGAGTTGACGACCTCGGCCAGGCCTTTGTCCCTGCGGCGAGACTTGTGATCCCGGGATAAGCGAGTCTGAATGGTCGCCGGAGCACAGAACACACGCCCGCCCCAGGCGCTCGTCACGGGGACGCTAAACAGGAGTAGATATGAAATATAGGTTCACCGGCGCAGACTGCAGGCTGCGGTGCCACGGTGGCCATCGGCCATCTTGTAATACACCCCCCCCCCTCAAAAACGCTTTAAATCATTAGAATTTCCCTCAAAAAATGTATTTTTGCACAATGCGGCGGGATCCGGCGGAAATCGAGCAAATGTCAGCCGGATTGGACAATCATTTACAAGCACTTCACGCTCTGTCATTCCATGCCAGCACAATCCACCTTGTCTGAAGAATGTTCGAGTTCATTGCCCCGTCACGCAACTTCATGCACTACCTTGTTACAAGCATATATTCTACTATATTTGTCAAGTACGCATATGTTAAGGGCAGAAATATAAATCAGGCACGCATATATGTCAATTGTAGATATACTAATCGCGCACACGTCAATTACCCCGCCATCTTGGGTTCCCACCCCCACCTGCTCTATCCCTTGGTTTTCTCATATTCCTTCAGGTTTTCTATTTTCTCTCTCTTGCCTTCTATCATTCCTTGTCTCCTACCCATATCCGTTCTTTCTTGCTTTTTACGACCTCGATAATTAATTCCCGTGCAAGTAGTCTGCTGTATGCAGTCATCTTTAATTCTCGCGCCCACCACCAGAGAGTGTTAGGCTCTACCGCTTGCAACTAGGGAGCGTTGGTATCGATGCAGCCATTTTGTGTGTTGGGTGGTTCACTCGTCGCCTGCAGGGACGCGCTAGCATCGGGGAGGTGAGTTGAAATGGTGGCCGCCAGGAGCGCTGGGAATTGTTTTTAGTTGTTTGTGAATTCGAGAAATGCAGGAGGCGTGTGGAATCTTCGGTTGCCAGTCCGACACCTAAACCACAAGATTACTGCGACATCTAGGAAAGGAGGATGTTTAATGTCGAACGCATACTCGTATATACTGATTACCATCCCGGCCTTCAGAAAAAAATTTGGACAGGCCCCAGCTTTATATAAAAATAATTGCACGGCTACGAGAAGAAATAAAGTAAATATCTGCATTGGCCTACACACTCCCCAGACAATAAACTTATACATAACGAAAAAAAAAGGATGTTTAATGTTGAATGTACACACCGAAAAAAACTGCAGGGACCTCAAACAACAATAGTATGTTATATATTGGTTAAATAGGTAAATGTGGTAAATAAGATGTCCCCCACATATGTTTTGATTGACAGGTGTGGAGTCGTCTAAATTTATTTTAGCTTGCAGCTACTAATTTTTGGTGCAAAAATGTAAGTGACGTATATATTATTAATAGCACATGTACTATGCCTATTCCGCGTGATCGCAGACTACATTCGCATGTAACATGCAGCCATACATACACACACAATTGCGCTGCGACGTACATGCGTGGCGATCAATGCCCTAAACCCTCTTATAAGCATAATTGGCTGTAATTTCTGAACTGTTTAAGGTACCGTCGCCAAATACATAACATAGGCATCACCCCCGATGACGAAAAGGACCGCAGGGGCAAATATGTCCTAAGCCCACTTCTAAGCATAGTCCCCGGACATTTCCCATCCACCGAAACTACGGCCACCAAATTCATATCACAGGCATCGTCCCCGACTTCGAACAGTGCAGTGACGGCAATTATGCCTTAACATTCCCTTAAGCATAGAGGTCTGCAAATTCCTATCTGCTAAAGCAACATTCGTCACATTCATATAACAGGCATCACTTTCGACTGCAATCAAGGAGATAAGGACAAGTAGGCCTTAAGCCCTGTTATCAGCATAGTTGGGCAGCATTTCCCAACCTTTGAAGTTCGGGAACAACAGCCGTCCAAGCATGTAAAGAAAATAGAGGTATACTGTACATACAAGGGCGTCGCAAAGTTACCTTTGCATATAGGAGTGCACGAGCCAAACTACGAAAGAAGCCCGTAAATAATCCTGCTGCAGACTTTCCAACAGCAAACGGTATAGAGTGACCGCTGTTAAATCCCACAGGTACACGCAGCACGACGAGAACACCGCACGCCAGTTCCGAGCGTTGCGCGTAGCGGCCAAGGCGCACTTGATGCGCGTGGCAGAGTCGCCCTTGTCGTAGGCCTCAAACGCGAAAATATGGAGGTTTAGGTAAGCGACAGTTTGAAACAGCTGTAATAATCAAGTTAGGCCATAGGTCGTATTATGTATACTACCTCATTTTCCACAAGTAATCATGTCGCAAAGTTTGTAGCTGGAGTTCAGGACCAGCCTGTATATGTGGGAAGTAAACTGATGTGGTATAGATTGTTCACGGTAAACTGAGCACTTCTGAAAGCACTACTTAAGATGTACTTGTGGGCACATTGTGTATTATTCCCCCGTATGTAAAATTAATTCTGCCATGGGCCTGATCACTTTATGTATGTGCTGGTCAAGGCAAACTATTTAATTATTAGGAATATAATCTGCTAATTACTACAGTAATATGCATAAAAACCGAAAGCAGAAGAAATAATTTCCGTATTCCACATATGTTTACCGAGCACATAACTCAATGTTAATACTAAAACTACTTCCCTTCCGTCGTTAGCAACTTATTGAGGCGCCTGCCAGTCCGTGTGTGTGTGTGTTAAATGAATGCAGGTATAGGATCAGTGATACTTGTCATACATGCCAAGTTAACCGTGGGCAGGCTATAGGTACGGGGCGAGGCAAGTGCTGAAGTGTCGACGGGCGGTGTGACCGCAAGGATATCCCTGCTCTGGCCGGGGCAGGACCCGGGGAGGGAGAGCTGTGTTTGCAGTGCGAGGGACACCCTAGCCAGGCTCTCGAGTGACGCCTGAAGCCCTACCACGCCGCCACATCCTCCCCCACTACGCCCTCTGTGACCCCGCCCAGGTCGTATAAATCTCCCCGCGACTCGGTGTCGCACAAACCTCTCGCACTACTTACTACGTGCACCCCTGCCCTTGCACACGCCGTCTACCTCTGCTTATAACACATACATTACGTGCTTATATTAATATATAACAATAATTTATTAATATACAACATACTAATCCTTGCATCGGTGGTAAAGGGCACTCTGTACATTTTACAAAACAGAGGTTTTGACATTGTATTACCGTATTTTCCCCGCTACTTCCGGATTGCAAAGCACACTCTAATATAAGGAATAATAAGTAATTTAGCCAGCAGGAAATGGCAATATGTGGCATCGAGGTAAACTGCTCTCCTGTAAATTTTTATTTTTGTGACATATCCCTTTCGATGCAGATATATATTAATATACATTACCAATTATCAACTAATTTTATGGACAGGCATAGCGTGTCTTTTTAGTCATAACTGCCTCTGCCGAGATCGATGTCTTCCCTGACCTACAATGCGCTATGGTAGAAGCGCAAGGTACGGAGGCGACGTAATGGCGGTCACAAAGCTCCGGCACGCACGGCACATTTACGAGGTGATAATATCCAACTGCCAATCAAATACGAGACACTTATGACGTCAGCACGACGAAAACTGTCACGCAACCAGCAGTTCGCAATTGTAAACTATTTCTATTCCCGTCATGTCGTACAGCATTGCAAACATGGCAGGCTTATGCAACGTTGTGAAACTAAACAGTTCAACTAACTTGCCCCACAGTGAAATATCTGTTCTTACAGGGGGAAAATGGCATCATACCGAATAAAGCTCTCAAAATTAACATTTTAAACTTGTCGTGCTATAGCGTATAGCTGCACTCTTTGTCGGCATTATGTGTTCCAAATTTCTCCTCTGTCTTCCGCCTTTCAGACTAGTTTACTACATAAGCGGCTTGTAAATAGAGCCGTGATATCCTCACTTCCACGCAAACTCGCGAGCTGTAAATTCTAGCAGTCACACTGAACAAGTTTTGTTCGTGTCGTGCTCGTCGCGCCATACACCTACGACGGGACGGCTGTCGCTGTGTACATGGGGATTGGGCAGCCACGTCCTCTGTAGTGTACCTTCAACTTGGTGGCCGCCTGGTTGAAGGAATTTCACACGCCTGAGACCTAAAAGCGCGGCTGCGCTGGGGGCGACCGAGACACGCGCATCAACTCCCATCGCCTCTACGCGCAAGCAACTGAATAAGAGCACAGTGGTTTCGTCGTGTTCGTGGAACTTTGAGAATTTAAGCGGCGACCTATAATTTTATGGACGTGACACTGTATCAAGGTTCAGTGCATGCTTCTGTCAGTTTCGCATATAACCGGTTCGTATATTTTGGGATAAAGCAGTCTGAGAAAGCCTTGGACCTTGGAGGGCGTGAAAATAATGTTCCCAATATGCGCGATGTATTGAAAGTACCATTCCGCCATAGTCTGTAAAGTGCTTTATTTTCGTAGGAAGGCCTAAACATATTGGGGGCACGCATAATACTTTATTCCCAAAAACATTTTTCAAACCCACGGCGCATTTCAAGCGCTAGAAAGGCGACCGCCTTAGCTTGTATCTTGCACAGGAGAAAAAAACTGACACGGATACCGTTAAGGCAGATTTACACTATCACAGATTACACCGAACGGTGTGTACATCAAGGCGCATAGATCAAGGAAAAACTTCTTATGGATGTCCGCCTAAGAAATAGCATCGCAAAAATATTCCAGAGACGACAAATTTTCCGTTTCTAATGTGTATTTTTGAAAGTGAAAAATGGTTAAGACAGGTGTTTCTACGACATTTTCAGGCAGTGAAACACCTCTGCAGGTTATTTAAACTTGTCGAGGTAAGTACAGGACATTTCCTGGCAAAAAGTCTTATTTCCCAAATAATGTACGTACTGATATACTCATATTCGCAAAAACGATTTCACAAAAACAATTTTAGTACAGAACCCCTTAACGCAACGAACTCCGTGATCACGCCTATTCGAATTGGCGTTCGTCTTATGAGCATGTACCGAACACTGACCCACCCCACACCAACACAAATGTCAAAGTCGCATTGTAAACAGTGATGCACGTGTTTTTGTATTTGAATTTTCGAAAGACAAGCCCTTTTATTTGAACAAAATACTTTTACCACTATGAATTTGATCAAACTGCATTAAAAGTTGGTTAGAGGAAGTATATATACAAACAACTCAAAGACAGTGTCAAACCCTATCCACGTGGTATATGCTAGTCGTATTGGCAGAAAAAGCTGCCCAGTGTTGGAACACGGAGGCAGGTCTCGCACAGCTAGCGCCATGACTGGTACGGGAGGGACGGCGGATATCGGCAAAGCACAGCAAAGAAGGAACTGAAGGGTGAGTGGGGAGGTAATGGGCGTGTATCGACGACCGGCGGAGCAAACCTGTTACGACCAGTAACTCGACCTACGTGAGAGTGCTGAGTCGCCCTTGCCTCACACGTCCTCTTGTGACAGCGGTCAACCTGCCTGCCAGCAAGTACAGTGTTCAACATGTATGTACATATAGTTACGGAAATGCACAGTAAATGTACGGAAACGCAATCCGTAATTACGAAAACCGGTTTATTTCAGTTAAGTGAGCAATTTTGAAGCAAACCTCTGGGAACGTCACTGCTCCTAACGGCACACACATTTAACGGGCAAGCGGAGTGGCACGCAGGAGTCGCGGTGGTGCAGTGGTCAGACTACTCGCCTCCCACCTAGGCGGGGCCGCTCCCGGATTTTCGCACGTGGGAATCGTGCCGGACGATGCCGCTGGTCGGCGGGTTTTCTCGGGGATCTCCAGTTTCCCCAACCCTCGCATTCCGGGTCTGCTCCGTACTCACTTCGCTTCGCCCTCCATGACCTCGGTATAAGGAGCAGCCCAAATCTCCCCCCCACGACTGGCACGAGACCAGCAAAGTAGGTAAATACGGAAGATAAGTACAGTAGTTCCATGTTTTAAAGTTGAATTGAAAGTGGCAGGAAGACATTTCGTGATAACTGAAATTATCAATTTTGCTTTGGTTTTAACGTATGTAGTTCAGTATTTCCCAATGGACGTAAAATACTACGCAGAGTACGCAGTGAAGCGACGACCACCACTCGCGGGCAAAATTATTTTTAAACTAAATTAGTAATATAACACATTGTGTAATGCTGTTTGATTAGGTATCTTTTTCATTAAAATTGTTCTTTAGTATTTCAACCTTTTTAACTATTGTATTAATACTACTACCCTTCACTTTCTTACGCCGCGTAAGAAATACAATGTGAACATGATGGACCAGCGAAATGGTACGTTTCTCGCATTAGGCATTTATGTGGGTCCTGAACTTTGACATTTTTTTTAATGGGTCACGGTTCATAGAACTTTGGGAATCACTCATATAGTTAAATTTAAAAATTCTAGTTATTAAAATATTTACTTAAATAATTTTACAGTTTACTCGACCGACACATGAATAAAATGACCCGAGGCCCGTGGCAATGTTAATATTACATGTGGAGGGAAGATACACAATGTGCATACAAGTAGGTCTGGAGCGGGGCTTTCAAAAGAGCTCAATAAGGCGTGTGCAGCCTGTATGCAGTTGCTGGAGTGTGAAGAACCAGTGCAGATATGTAAGGGAAGCTAAGGGAGAGTTATCGTGCTGTGGCTGTAGTGCGATGTCGCACCTGGCACGGCCGGACTTCATCACGCAAGGCCGACACGCCAACCAGCTACCTGGACAACCTACGCCCACATTCATCTTACGCCGGGGCTCCGACAATACTACAAGCTGCCAATACCTACAACGTAACAAGGTTTTCCAACTTATTATATACGTTTTGGCACGCCCATATTTACAACAAACACACTAAAAAAAAGTATGACGACCATGCACCACAAGATCACCTTCACCCGCATCTGTTCAACAACACTCCGCACTCTTTGGCAGCTACAGTGCATTTGTGTTTATATGCAGCCAGCAGCATTCTAATGAAAGAATATGGGTCATTTATGCCCTAGTATCACAGTATTGTTACAATTTCTCAAAAGTCAGTGAGTTTAACTAAGGTCGTTACGGGATGGATGTCTTAATTAAATAAAAGAGTTAATTATAATTTTACAGTTTTATTTGCAATAACTACATACAAATCTCTCGAACTCAACATCACACAAAAAATTGATATTACTTGCTGTTTACAATTAATGACTTCAATCAATACAATTTACAATTACCTCAAAGAAATAAAGGTAATTAAATAATTAAAAATCAGTCCCAATAGAGTGTATCAAAACATATGTCTATATTTTGACAGTTCCAATATCTACAATAAAGCCCTTACCACATGTTATTCAGTGCCACCTCAGTTTAGTCCAGGTCCCACCAGTCCGCAGTGTTCTAGAGTTCTCCGAGCGCCCTCTCGCACCACACACACCTCGTACGCAGTCGTCTCGCAGTCTCCCGTTGTCCCGGTTACCGCACTCAGCCCGAAGGCTTCTACCAGGACTGCCGACACTCCAACTGCGGCTTGTATTTATAGGGTCGTAGGCCACCGCCTACAAATTTATCTGAATCTCGCGTTGCGCCGAGGGCCCTAGTTCCCAGAATATTCTTGCGCAACCTCCACCCTCGTCGGTTTCTCCAGCAGGGGGGAGGAGAGGCTGTGACGCCAGCCATATCACGCCACTGTCAATCATTCCCGGCTGCACAGGGGGAGAGGGCCCTTCGCAGCGAGCGGGTCTGCCTGGTGGAGGGGATGGTCGAGGTGGGGCACCCCTCCCCCCCATGGACAGGCCGGGCATAACTGCAGCTCGTGGCCGGCGCGAGCTGCAGCGCGTTACAGTATAATGAAAAACTCGACAAATCAAGGACTTCTCCAGGTCTACAACATTTTAAGGACTTTCCCAGGTACGGATCATGTAAGGACTTGTCAAAGTCCAAAACAATATAAGATCTTGTGAAAGTCCAGAACAATACAAGGACTGATTGTAGTCCAGAACAATTGAAGGCCTTTAAAGGCGTTGAAACCAAACACGTATAATAAAATAACTATGGAGAACTGTAGGAACCGTGTACTTAGTAGTAGTCAGCACACACAAGAAAACGAAGCAGGACACTGTGGTCTACTTATCTTCTCTGTTATCGTCAGCGGTTACTCCTTAGGGGCGTGCTCGTGGCGATAAGTGCGAGTGTTGGTTGGCACAGCGTGCATTATCTCGGTGGGCCGTCGCCAACGCCTACCGTTAGTGGTCGCAAGGTAGACATCCACGCCACGCCACACCACAGACGCTATATTTCAAGTGCAAGACACGCGCACTAAACACGGCTAACCGCGCCATACAGCAATATCTAAGTAAAACTGATGAATAAAAATATAGTACAAAACATGGAGAAAAAAACTGATCAACACCAAACATACATCTCTGTGTTTGTGCCTTCCAATGTAGCACTGCACGCGACTGTACAACATACAGCACACACACTACCAACACTGCCAGTCAAATTAGATTTATATTGCATAAGAATAAATATTTTATTTAAACGTTTAAAAAAATTAGTAAGCGTTTATTTTTAATGAAAGCGTGTTTCCATTCTTGGCGCTTCGGAAAGCACATTTTCACGAAAATTGTCTTCAAATTGGGCGATTATAATAATTACTAGGGTTCTATGTACCCTAACAAAATATTGGTACTTATTTTAAAGTAAAAAGTATTTTTTTTTAATAATATATTTTTGTACATTCATTTTAGTTAAAAAAATTATAACTTTCATAGTTGAAATGTATGCGCATAAAATCGATGTAGTCTATTAAAAATATTTGTAAACATTATTGCTAATTAAATACAATTCACCACAAACCCGAATAGCACTTGCAACTTCGAAGAGCGGAATACCAATGTACCTCAAGTATGTCTAGTTATTACCGTGGTTTACATGTTGAAATGTTGGTTAACGTTCTTTAGTTTACTTTTGAAACAAATTTCGGAAAAAAAAAAGTTATAGTTTTAGCGTGTTTATGCATTAACGTTCCTTTTTACGACGGTTTCCAGGCATTAATTCTTTACATTTCTCCCCACTTTTTAATCAGTCAGGCGAAAAATAAATTATTCTATCCCGCAAGCGAAATGTTTCAAGTATAAAGTCGAATATAAAAAAGTGTCTACCAAGCTTCTTTACTGATAAGTGACAATCATATTAATGCAAAGAGCAATGCCGTTATTAAATTAAAACATACGACGTAAACATATGATGCAATGACGTCCATTAAAAAAGTAATAAAGTTAACGGAAGGAAAAGGCTGAAAATGAGGCACAGAATATTTAGAGTCCTATGTACCCGACTGGGAAGAGAGGAATGTAGTGTCATTTGTTTCACTGCATTAAAAGCTTCAAAAAACACTATCTTTGAATTTTTTTTTGGGGAGAATCAAAAGATGGATCGGTGCTTTTCATATATTTTTTTTAAAGTTTAATATTTTGGAGAAAAAAATTCCGAATATAGGGATTTGTTATTTTTTAAATCTCACGCTGCTTAAAACGTAAAAATAAAATCTCAGACGCCTGTAATTCGTAATTCTGAACACAAAGATATAAACATATAATATGGTTACCACTGAAAACTCTTGTAATTCCACAAAAAGGAAACTAACTTTTGGGTATTTTTGTTACCATCGCGTCTCCGGCGGCGGCTACTCCTGGAGCTAGGTTGTGTTGCGGTGTGGCAACAACCCCGGCGGGAACGAGGAGGGGAAGCTCCCCTGCTGGACTACCTCGGGCCACGGCTCACACTCTCCGCCCATCACGCTTCCTGTTGCTCGCGACTCAGAACGGGACTACCATCACTTCACGTTACATTATCACGCTACACTTTCACGTATTAAGTACAACACGGTAGTTTCGGGCGCTACGCGATGCATCACGTAAGCACGCCAACTTGTGTACTGAATAAAAATGCCTGGAATGAGCGTTGCTGCTTTCAGATTGATAACTCTGAAAATTCAACTTGTACAGACCTATTACAGTGTCATAATGATGTGACAAGAACTGGTTGCGAAAGTACGGCTATACAAACTTTAAAAACCACTAGATCACCACAAACTCCAGAACATAATGTCCCTGGGGGATGTAGACATGTTTTTCGTTTATATGACAAAGTGTCTGTAATAAACATTGATCTGCTCGAGAAAATTAAATTATTTCATTAATTACTACAAATTGAAAACTTCTGGTAAATATTCTGCATTTCATGAAAGCATTTAATGATTCTAAGAAACACAGTAAATTGTGTCAACGTAAAGCTTCCTTAACTATTAAAGAATTAAAAATAATAATTCTAGCCTAAATTTTATTACTCTTTGGCCTTATTTCCGGGGGAACATTATACTGTATATACGGTAGATTAAACAGGTGAGTAGAAGACATCGCGAAAATAAAAACAACAATTCACAAAGCAAAGATAAGACATCATCCCTCTTGTGATTGGCCTGCGAGATCACGTAGTGCAGTGTCACGTGCCACGTATAAGCTTGAACATTGGCCCAACTTTTCTTTAGGTGAATGTATAAAGTCACCTTTGATACTTTTTCTATGCTTTTGGCAACTTAGGTTATTCGGTCACATTGGATTAAAACTGGGGCTCGAGGTCAGTTCACATTCACTAAAAATCCAGAACTTACATGTTACATTCCGATATATTACCAATCGATCAAATCAGTTAGATGTGTCGGTTTCAGTGTGGTATTAAATAATAGTAGGGTCTAATAGTTATTCGTTAACTCCGGCAAAGTATGTCGCAGACGTCTCACGACAAGCTGCGAACACCTAGTTAGCCTTACTTAATAACAAAGTATTCTTAACGTCTCATCCATGTATGGCAGAAATTCTAAATCTATAGCAGTATCACAACTTGAGCGTCAATAAAATATTAACATTATAAAATGTGGCTTGTTCGTAGATTCCCATCTGACATTAATAGGAGCTGGTCCTGATGGTTTACTGGGAGAGGATCGATTGATGTCCATTATCTGCCTCTCAAATGGATCCCGGTCAAGCGGTGTTTAATGGGGTGCTGCATGCTACTAGGCAGGTGTGTCTAATTCAACTGCTCATGAGTGTATTGTTACAATTTCTCACAGACAATGAGCTTAACCAGGTTCAGGAAATGAACGAACGACAAACTAGTATCCACAAAGATTATTTTTTNGGGGGGTACCACTTCGACACTCTCCTCCACACTCAGGCAGATTCGCTCGCTGCTCCGTCACCCGGCAATGACTGACAGCTGGCCTGGCTGGCATCACAGCCCCTCCCCACCCCTGTCGTAGGAGCCGACGACTTGGGAGGATGAGTAAGAATATTCTGACAGCTATGTCCATCAGCGCAACAAGGCATTTGGAGAAATTATTCGGCTATATGAACGAAGACACTATAAGTGCCACCACAACTGGAGGGTCGGCAGTCTTTGAGGAAGCCATCTGGCTGAAGTGCGGTATTCTGGGACAGGCTCGTGCAGCGAGGGAAATAGGTGCAGAGGACGGACGGCAGCGGAGGATACGAGAAGACGGCAGACGAGTGTTTCTGCAGTGTGGAAGGAAGCGAGGGCGTGGTACCCGACTAGTTTAAGACTCCTGTGCATGAGGGCACTCGGAGATCTCTAGAACATTGCAGACTGGTGGGATCTGGACTAAACTGAGGTGGAACTGTACGAATATGTGATACAGACTTTATTGTAATATTTGAACTGTCAAATATGGGCATATTATTTATTAAATTATTCAACAGATTTTGGTGCACTGTTTATTGGGACTGATTTTATTTATGTATATTAATTTCTATAAGGTTATACTGAGTCGAAATTTTTCTTGTAGTTATTTTAATAAATTAGAAAATTATAATTATCTCTTATTTAATTAAGACCTCCACGCCTTAAAGAATCTGGCTAGGCCCACTGACTTTGAGAAATTGTAACATTATTATATTTATTTTTCATAACATATTAACAGCACAATGTCCGATTTATGACAGGATTTTCACTAAAAACTGTGTGCAAATAATGTTACTGAGATTATCTGTTCAGTGGAACATTATGTATTCCAGAGAACAAAATTCACATGTGTATCCTATGTTAAGAAAATTATGATAATTTTCGCGGAATAATTTTTTTTTCCATTAAATATTTTTGTTCACTGGAAAAAAAAATTAACAGCAGCTGAATTCTTCCATAGTTCTGCGACTATTCTTTCAGAATTATACTTCATAACTCTAATTTTTTGTGTCTCAAAGATCTATGCCAACAAGCTTAAACAGAAAATTGGTTATAGACCAAATACTTTTAACTACACTGCAAACAGGAAACGCTAAGCTATTTTCTTTGAAAATCTTTTTTAAACTCTTACACTGTCTACGAGACTCGAAAGAGCTAGCAAACCCGCCTGGTCGCAATTCACTTTTTTTTTTTTTTTCGTCGCTGACCTGCTCATTAGAAACTATGGAGGAAGGAGTAAGGAATTCAACATAGCGTTTAATTGTGAGGTTTACCGGACAGGGAATCGACTCCATATCTCCACACTTAAGAGAGCAGCGTCTTACTGCTGCGCCACCTCGCATCAATGGCCGGGATTTTACTTTGTTTAGAAGCATTACATGCAGCCTAGACAATCACTAACATTTTTCCAACTTGCTTATAAAATAAACACCGTTAAATGCGCCACTTTCCCCGTGAAAATAGTTTTTTTTGGACGAACTTAATTTGAGTCTCTCGGCTGCATTGTTTGTCGAGTGAAGTGTCACTCCCGCCCCGCTGCTGCAGTGAGCTGTTTCCTCTATCCCCCGCATGGTTCCGGGGTAGGCTTGTCTTCAGCCTACTCCAGACACACAATGAGAAGCAGCGGAGGGGAAGGAACACGGGCATCAACCCTCCCCTGGACCGCAGCGGCTACGTCAACACCTCACCACTGCCACTAGTCCCACCCCAGACTCTGACCCTCGCCTTCTGGACAGCTCAAACACGTGGCTAGGCAAGCCCTGGTTCCATAGTCCCCTTAATACAAAGCATTTCTATTAAGAGGGAACACGGTAATGTAGTGGTTAGACTAATAGGGTTCGATTCCCGGCGGGCTCTCGCTCCCGGATTTTCGCAAGTGGGAATCGTGCCGGACAATGCCTCTGATCGGCGGATTTTCTCGGGGATCTCCCGTTTTCCTCGTCACTTCATTCCGGCGCTGTTCCATACTCGTCTCACTTCACCCTCATCGGCTGTCAAGACCTCGCTGTCAGGCGTCTTCCAAATATCTCTATTCACTCAATCACTCACACTCTATTAAGATAACGTATAATTTTGTTCTCAATTAATTAAGTAGGCGTTTAAATGAATAGTAATCTCAAATTATAGTTCACGTAGTGTATTTTTTTTTCTTCAGTAAATGTTGNTAAGTAGGCGTTTAAATGAATAGTAATCTCAAATTATAGTTCACGTAGTGTATTTTTTTTTCTTCAGTAAATGTTGTTACAAGACATCACGATAAAATTTCCGTGACTTTTCCAGGTTTCCCAGGCCGCAATAAAGAATTGTCCTGTCTTTTCCGGCATCAGTAACCAAAATTTTAGCGAAATAAAGTTGTACTTTATGAAATNGCAATAAAGAATTGTCCTGTCTTTTCCGGCATCAGTAACCAAAATTTTAGCGAAATAAAGTTGTACTTTATGAAATTTGACTGAAAACAAATTCAAGGAACTTTCAATTTCTGAGCATCATCTGTAGACTATGAAGAGTACAATTGTTGGCTTACGAGTCTATTGATAAATTAACAAAAATTATTTTTCAGTGCCCGTCAGTTTTAAGACAAATTTCGTTGGACGTTTGTCCGCACAGAAAATATATTACATCATATTGTATTACAGACTTGAATTTCCACGATGTCACCTGTTTCCTCGACTTTTCCAGGTTTTCCCCGACCATTCCAAATTTACTGACTTTTCAGGTTTTCAATGTTTCTATTCCTATAGCAACCCTGCCAACACATGCAACAAAAATAACGGTTCCTCCAACAAAATGTTCAAGAAAAAAACCTGAAATACACTACAGACTATTCCGATACTATTGCCGATGGTTGTGTTCAGCTATTCCGGAAATCGGAGTACATAACTGTTCTGTAAATTTACCTTCGTAGATTTGTCCCCCGCCCCAAGTGTGCCAACACACCGGGTCCCTAGCACCAGACGTCGTCAAACAAACATAGGCTACTCCTTACAGCGCAACTCGCACGCGGCTGCCTGCGCTTCACCGCTGCCAGTTACCGTCTTGAAACACTGTACGCTGCTGAACACTACCACAAGGTGTTTCACTTGTTACATTTTTAAGCATTTTAGAGTTGCCACAGCGTAAGTAATGTAAAACGTCCGCTTCTCAAACAGATTTCATACTCTTCATTCCACTTAAACGTCGGCCATCTTAGAACAACACAGCATGAAAGCTCTTGTGTCATAAATAAACATTATAAACAGCTTATACTATCGAAACATAATTAATTATATGGAAACACACAATACAGGTTGTTTCAGTACAGCGGTTACAAACTTTCAGGAGAGATAGAGAACACCTAGACGATCGGAAATCACATAGCAATGCATGGTCGGAAACGCTTTCCTGGCGCGGTAGTGACGACACGAACAGGGTGAGAAAACATGTTTATTTTCTTAGTACAGCAAAACTGCTGGGACGTCTTTGGCTGGTGTGCGCGATAGATGTCGCTACGCAAACCGAAGCAACAAATGACCCAATTAGTGTCCTTCCTGTCTTGTGTTTNTCTTAGTACAGCAAAACTGCTGGGACGTCTTTGGCTGGTGTGCGCGATAGATGTCGCTACGCAAACCGAAGCAACGAATGACCCAATTAGTGTCCTTCCTGTCTTGTGTTTCGTGTCGTCACTACCGCGCCAGGAAAGAGTTTTCGACCAAGCATTGCTATGCGATTTCCGATCGTCTAGGTGTACTCTATCTCTCCTGAAAGTTTGTAACCGCTGTACTGATACACCCTGTATAGCATATTTAATTGAGGAAAATATTTCCCTAGGCCATTTAAAACCAATATAATAAAAACTGTGAAATATCACTCTTAAGTCCTCAATTATTATGAACTGCATCTCGAAAGGTCAATACTCCACACATGGCAATGCTGGGGAATCATGGCGACCTCTACATATGAGCGCAGGAATAATTCCGGTTTTCAGTTGAAGTCGTAGGTGTATTTAGCCTTCCGTTGAACGCATCTAAGGCGCATACAAGAGAAAGAATTGGCACTTCCAGGTTAGATCATTAATCTCATTTGCTGTTCGGCGGTTGTGTATCGCCAACCACACACCATGAAATCTAGCCTTACTGCTTAATTATTTACAGGACTTGTTGCATCAAATAAAAACAATTTGTGCTCATGAGAGTATTACAGCTTAATTCTTTTTCTAAAAATATTTATCTTCTCAAAATGTCTACAAGGAAATTCGCACTTCCCTGCCGGGCGGCATAGATGGTATATCTTCACGGTACGCTGATAAGTGTTTAAATTATAATTATATACTGTTCACAGTAAAGGTTAGCGCTTTTAAAACAAACCACCTAAAAAAATCACTTCTCATAACTACATATATACAATACACACTGGTATAAAGGTTCCTACATAACTAGCAGCGGATCAATAGAAATAGTTGTTAATATTGACGTATTGCGAATGCAGCATTTATTTAGTCACTGAAGGTAGTGCTCGTTTGGTGTATGCATTGCATATTAGTAACACATACAAGCCCTTAACGAGTCTTTAAGTTCCTTTTGAGACAGCCGAACGAAATTTTTCGCAAGACAAATCATAAATAATAGTAAATAATAGTTTTTTTTTTTTCAGTTTTATTAAATTATTACAGCTGCTTTGCCTTTATTAATTTTTTACTTTCAACTGCCGTCAATAAACGAGTTAGCTTTTTCTTGCAGGCGAGTACAGAAATAATATTAGCAACACTATCCAAGCAATACAGATTTTATAAAATATGCATAATAACGCCCTGTGTGGCGTGGGTGCTTAAAATAAAATACAAAAGCTGTGATGCTGGTTGTGGTGAATTTTCCGTGTATCCGAGATGGCGGGGAGTGGAGTGATTCGGGCGACTCCTACCTAACACCGAAGTCTTGAGAGCCGGCGACGGTAAAGCGAGGTGAGTACGGACAAGCACCGGAATGCCAGGTCCCCCCGAGCAACGACATCGTCCGGAAATATTCCCACGTGCGAAGATGCGGGAGCTGCCCTGCCTTGGTGAAGGCGAGCCTTCTAGCCACTACAGTACCACGGCCCCAGCGTTCTGAACTGCTGTGAGAAGAGTGCAGAAACACACGGAGCGTTATGACTTAGTGAGGCAGGCGAGGGCGTGGTTCTCGCCTACATTACGGGGCTGCAGAGAGCGCGCGGGTGGAGGTAAACACAGAGAGCGAGGCTGGCGATAAATAACAAGTCCCCGGGACAGCTGCGCCGACCGGCCCATGAGCCTCCAACCAGCCCAGAGTCCGTGCTGTTCCTGCGGCATACAGTCCCGCTCCCGGCACAGTGTTTCTAACTACTTCACATGCGTCCCGTCCTATGTACTCATCTACGGAAACAACACACGTTTGAGACGAGGTACGAAGATTGCCGTCACCATTAGTTAAGGGATGGAGGTCTTCATTAAACAAGAGTTAATTATTATTTCCTAATTTTATTTACGATAACTACAAACAAAATTCTTTAAACTTAACATCTCACAATAAATTGATATCACTTGCTGTTTACAATTAATGAATTCAATCGATACAATTTACAACTACCTCAAAGAAATTAATCTTAAACGTTAGGAATTATCTCAAACTTTAGTTATTACCGATAGTTTCGGTATTATCGATAATTTCGATATATCGAAAATACCGAGCAACTGTTTAGAAAATATCTATATTAGATTTAAATGATATCGAACAGCCCTACTATTGCCCTCGTCGTCTTTTTAAGACCTCGTTGTTACGAGTAGCCGAAATCTCTTCACTCACTATTCACGAATGTTCGCATGACACTTGATATTAAATGTTAAGCCGCGGAACTGACTTCCCTGCGTCGTTACCAACTTGACTAAGATACATGAAGGTAAGGGCAGAGACATTTTTCAAAAGTTGATTTCCAACGAACAGCTGGGTGGTGTAGTGCTAGGAGCCCGAGGTAGACGAGAGCAGAAGGCAAGGCCAACAGCGTCATTACACGCCTGTGCTGTGCCATCCTGCTCCGTCGCTCAGCTCAACCGCACTCGAGAAGTCAGCGTTGCCACACCGAGGGCAATCTCAGTAGCTAGCGGCGGTTAAGTCAACTAACCACGCTAACTCAACATTTCCTACTTACAATTGCTTACATTTACGTTTTTTCTCTCGTAATTATTGAGAGAAAAAAATTGTAATCAATTCTCAAGACATAACGGTAAGATCAATATTTTCAATACATAATATCGAACATTTACCTTCTTTTTTTTTTTTAATTATTCATTTTATCACTGCATGCGCTTCGGGGATAAAAAGTAAATAAGCATAGACAAATAAACAGTAAACTACATTGGTCGTACATATTCACACAATTGTTTCAGAGCGGGAATTCTGAGAGTAAAGCGGAAATTTCTGACCAGCCTTGCGGGGAATTTTACTCGGATGATCCGGCAACACTGCGAGAAGTTGTCAAGGCAACGCACTCGAAAACCGCGTAGCACTGTTTCTTTTACAGGTGGTTCGCCAATTACTGATCACTTTGGGAGAGAAACACCTTGCCCGTAAACACAGGCCGTTTAACCACACGAGACCCCGTGTGCGCATAGAACAGAAGGTTTCTTTCTGCCAGTACCGTACCCCGCTGGTCGAGGCTGTTTGTTCACTGTAAAGTGAGCATTTTTGAAAGCCCTGCTTATGGTCTACTTATATTGACATTGCGTATTATTCCGCCATATGTGGAAGTCACGTTTCCATGGACCCGATTACTTTATTCATGCATCAGTCAAACCAAACTGTGAAATTATCGTGAAAGTAAATATTCTAGGAATGTTCTCATTATCTACACTTTTATGGATTAAAAAAGAAACATTACATGAAACAGTAGACTCAACATACTGGCGGCGAATGTTAAACTGATACTAAATGTATCTGATACTACGACAGTGTACTCATTTACAGTACTTGATAAAGGTGTGTATCAGATACCAAGTAGCAGGTTGATACTCTGTGACCCACATCCACGCTAGACCGAACTTGACCCCCAGGACCACTGTCAAGCACGATTGCGGTGGAGTTTGCTCAATTTACCCTTTGATCTGGTGCAAGGGAACTAGTTCTCACAGATATCGTTATATGGGCACACTTGCATGTAACTTACAGAAGAGCACTGAGAAAATAAGTTTACGAACCGATTATTACTTCCAACACGACATCAATCCCAAACACACGACTGAAAATCTCTTGGTTTCCACTTGGGATGCCGTGTGAATGAAGTGAAACGGTGCATGGCAAATGTTAACGTTACATATAGCGGACGGATTTAAAACGAGAGGGGAAGTAGACCATAAAGCAGGGCTTTCCAAAGTGGCCTGTCAATCTTGAACAGCCTATACTTAAATATACAGTGCTATAACCTGAAATATTATCCACATCGTTTCCGAAAGCGCTGGTGGCAGAAGAAAAAGCTGTCCAATATTGGAACACGGAAGAGTAGCTACCGCGCATTGTTCTTACGCGTGCATAATCTATTTGCGGTTGTCTTTACACTTTGTGGATCAAACCTTTGAAAAAACATCTCTGGTATGGCGTGTTTGGTTGTTTCCTAAATATGTCATGTATCACAAGCGTTTCATACTTGTGGTAACACAAAAGTGCCTTAAAACTTTTACTTATTTTTATCTATAAATTACAACTTTTTATTTACAGCTAATATGAATACAGATCGAGAGAATATAGGTATTTTGGTAATGCCTAGTAAGAAATAGTTCTTATCCAAAATATTATTATTTCGAGTGCGCACGAATACGGTGTGTTGACCCTTTCGCGTAATTTTCTAAGCTATGTTTAACATGAGGCGGAGGAATATCCTGGAAGTAGGTGTGGACTTTTAGCAGGGAAGTATCCGTGAATGGAGTGTGGAGAGTTGAGCGCAATGAAGAAGGCAGGTGGAGGTGTAAGTAAGGCGGTGCTGGGGTAATTAGCCGGCGAGCGGCAGTTCTCACGGCCCGTGCGTGCACGCGTGTTTGCGGCCGGCAAACAGCGCGCAGGAGAGAGAGAGAGAGAGAGAGAGAGAGAGAGAGAGAGAACAAGACAGATAGAGCGCGGGTGCGGTGTTTGTGTGGCGGCGATAAGACAGACACACACACAGAGGCGCCGCTCCACACACGAGAGGCGACGCACAAGTGCAGATTGGCTACGCCCCTGCTCTGTAATTACCACGCCCCGCGCGGCAGACATTGTCACCCACACCTCCCTCCATAGCCGCCCGCCAAGCCCTCACTACCTCACGTCTACAGTTCAGTTCAGAGATTTGGGCGGCTCTTAACGAGCCGATGACGGTGGATCGAGCTGAGTATGGGGCAGTGCGGGAGAAACGGCAGATACCAAGAAAATCCGACCTGGGATTGAACCCAGTTCGCCTTATTGGGAGGCGAGCAGTCTAACCGCTCAGCCACCGTGCCCC
>NQII01001246.1:204968-219368 GCA_002778355.1 Clitarchus hookeri
AGTCTAGTCACGGTTTGTGAATCAAAACTTTGAGAAATCACCCGTTGGCAAGGCCCAGTAAGAATTAGTTCTTATGTAAAGTATTATTACACTGAGTGCTGTACGTTCTCTCATTGCTGTAATTTTCCAGACTTAGTTAAGCTTTGCTTGCACGAGGTGGAGGGATATCCTGGAAGTAGGACTTGAGCAGGACTAAGGAGCCGTGAATGGACTATAGTTATTGAGTCGTAAAATGTATTCAGAATTCATTATTGAAATTTCTTATTTGGCAAAGCATAAGAGTATTTTAATGTGATTGAATAACACTGTAATATCAGTAGAGTAACTTTATTTTGTTTACCGTGGTGAGTAAATGACTTCAGAAGCGATAGAAGTACAAGTCAAACAATATTATTGTTTCTTAATATAAATTAGACAATGTTCAATGCCTTAAAAAAATTACATTTTTTTTTAAATTAATCTTGAGCGTAAGTGATGGCAAAAATATATATATAAATCCTAGATGGCACCAGATCTTTCTTGTTCCATCTTAGTTTCGCCGTAGCTTACTTCTCAGATCAAAAAACATATTTGAAAACGAGGGCTGTCAGAACGCACGGTATACATCAACAGATATTTTTAAATCCAAAATATTTTCCTATGTTGTTTTTGTTGCATCTGTAACAGTAATAAAGATTAAATCGCTAATCTTTTTGTTTTGTTTTTCCGTCTCACACTTACGAGGGAATAGAGACTGAAATCAGTCCATTTTAATTTCAGGAATTGTGTAAAGTACTTCCAAGTATGTAATAAGGTTTGGATGTTATTGTTAAATCAACAAAAAAAAAAGTATTATTTTGTATTTGTACGAAATAGCGTTCAACTTGTTGACATTATTTGTTAGTCTTTCCACGATGACACTATTTTAATGTATTTTACAAAAAAAAAAAAAATACTACTACAAACAGTAATTTCCTTATTTTTAGCAGTTTTCAAAGATTACAAAAATATTTCATAGCGAGATTTTAAATATTATCTTGAAGCTACTCGTGGCATATTATTTCATTTTGACTGATTTCATTTTGGCGAGTTAGTTCTACAATGTGTGTACATCTCAAAATCACTAAAATTGTGATTTCGACATGATACTACGCAAGAAATTTGCAGTTTTTTTTTTTTGCTAGGAAATAATGAAGGTAATGTCGACAAGTTGAACACTATTTCGTAGAAGTATAAAATAAAGAGTTTATTGGTGACCAGCATATGAGTTTATTGGTGACCAGCATATGAGTTTATTGGTGACCAGCATATGAGTTTATTGGTGACCAGCATCCCAAACAATAAGAAATAAGAACATGATAGAGGCTGTTCACGGTAAAATGAGCACTTTTGAGGCCCTAGTCACTGTTTTCCTATCAGCAATTCTTTACTCTTCCACGACTTTTAAAAATAAATATTGCCACGTAAGTAATAAACACAGTGTATGTATTTCACCGGACTTGAAAATACAATAAAATATATTTATTGAGTATTATTCCAAATGAGACGGCTTCAAAAAGTGCTCACTTGACCTACAGAAAGTGTTCTAACCTCAAATCCTATCAACGTTTGTTTTTATATAGTCCATTCTCGGACACTTCCGACTTTTCTGAAGCCCTACTGAGTTTTATTTTCCTCCGCGTCATGCAAACCAAACTTAACAGAGTGTAGAAAATTACACCAAGGGACTACGCACCTCATTCGTGCGCACTGAGTGATGACATTTCTTATTAGAACTATTTGTTATTATGCATTACAAACGCAGTTATTTTCTCTTTGTTTTAACAATATTAATGAATAATTTATAGATTAAATACAAGTAAAAGTTCAAGTTAACCCAAAATGAGATACTTTTATGTGAAGTATAAAACGCTCGTGAAACAGGACATATTTAGGAAATAACCAAACACGTCATACACGAGGTATTTTTCAAAGGTTCTATTCAAAAAGTGTGAAGAAACTGCGAATATACTAAAGTGCTGCTGTAAGGTAAGCATTGCAATGTCGGAAGACGGAAGAGCGGCTACTGCGCAGCGGGCATGCGCACTGTGCGGAGTAACGGACGGCGGCGCCAGGAAAAAGGAGCAGGCGAAGCAAAGCAAGAAGGAGGAAGGAAGAAAGGACGATCTGGAGAATGGGTAAAGGAGGGTGTAGCGGGCGAACGAGGAGTCCCGGGCGAGTCTCAAGTCACGTTCTCAACAAACCACTTTGCCGGGCGACCCTCTGGTTGACCTCACGTTAACACCAGGGTCACTTGGAGAGGGGGAGAACGGACCTGGTTGGGGGGAGGGGGTCGGCAACCCAGGCCAGTCCCAGCCGCGCGCAGATCCCGCCTTCAGAGCCGTTACACTATTGAAAACTTGAGCAGTAGGATTTGACACTCAGCAGTGACAGTATACTATCAAAGCGCATATTTCAAGTGTGTTACTTGAAATATTCACGGTAAATTGCGCACTTGTGAAAGCCTTGCCCGTCGATCAAGCAAAAAAAAAACTGTGAAGTTATTAGAAATGTAAGTATTTTATACCATTGCTAATTTTTACATTTACATGCATTAAAAAAATTGTTCTAAGGGTTAAAAATGCTTACCTAACACTTCTGATTCCAGATTGAGACATTGAACAACTTTCCCTCNAAAAATTGTTCTAAGGGTTAAAAATGCTTACCTAACACTTCTGATTCCAGATTGAGACATTGAACAACTTTCCCTCCATTGTTACCGACCGTACTTGGTGCGTACTAGTCAGTTTGCCCGTTAAGATAGTGCAGCTAGGGACAGTGGCATTATTCAAAACTGCTCAGTTTATCGAGAAAAGCCTAAGAAAATAGAAATATGCGTTTATTTAGTTGCAGTTTTGTTTTCGCAATCGTTATTACCAGCACGCAACTACATATAGAATGTTGTACACGCAACAGCGATTTAATCGCCGTGTGCACAACATTTTTGTGTGGTTACTACCAAATCGTGCAGCTTGCTGCTTAAGTTTTCAATCGNCTCGCACAAACAACGTTTGCTTCTCCAAAAGTAGTTTCCTACGGACCTGTCGAAGTTGCAAGTCGAGCACTCTTCGCCTTACAACTTCGAAAAGTTGAAACAAAAGGGGGATAATTACACGTCATCTTGGTTTTATGGCATTTCCTCTACAGCCTGCATTACGTATTTGACATTATGTTTTACTGATGGACGTGGTATAGGGAATGGAGTCTTACATTTTATAAATTCTGTTTTTATTGTGTAGGTGCTGTCGCTAGTTATTTCTGAAATCGCCTGCAAGAAGATATATTATAATACTTACTGGCAGTCAGTATAGACCATGCACGGTTACTTCCAACTTTAATCAAGCCCTGCTGAAGTTATACTTCCAGGATAATCCTCCGCCCCGTGCAAACAAAGCTTAACCAAGTCTAGAAAATTACATCAAAGGGACAACGCACCGCATCCNAACCAAGTCTAGAAAATTACATCAAAGGGACAACGCACCGCATCCGTGCGTACTCAGTGTGATTATATTTTGATTAAGAACTATTTATTGCCACGCATTACTAACACACCTATTTTATCGCCGCTTTTATTCGTGGTAATTATAAATGAAATACCATAATTTATAATTAAAGTATGAATAAAATTTCAATTCTACTAAACATAAATTACTTTTATGTTACCACAAGTATAAGACAGTTGTAACATACTTAGAAAACGACCGAAGACGTCATATACGGGGTGATTTTTCGGAAGGTTTGATTCAAAAATTAANGTTGTAACATACTTAGAAAACGACCGAAGACGTCATATACGGGGTGATTTTTCGGAAGGTTTGATTCAAAAATTAACAAAGGCAACGAAAAGTTAAGGAGCGCTTAGTAGCTATCATTTATACTCTGGAACGTGCAAAAAATTTCGTTCTAACTTTTTAAATGGAACTTGGGGCAAGAGAATTAAGTCTAAGGTTGCATAACTGTTGATAGGACATAGGTTTGAGGACTACTTAACAGAATTTTTTATATTTGTACGGTTTCAGTACATCTGTATTTTACCATGAGGGACTGAGATTATTAATTAATGAGGCAATTTTTCATTACGGTTACAAATGTGAAACGAATCCTATAACAAAAAGAAGTCGGATTTCGAAATAACTGCAAAAACGTTCCTTATGTCTCGAAAAATTTGTAAAAAAAAAACCTGGCCAAGCAATTGGCAACATTCTGCACGGAAAGCGAGGAATTGCAAATGGACTTATTTAAAAGAACTACTTTTAATCAAAATTTATGCGTATTTATATTTTGCTTTTTTAATCCTGTCCTTACAGACTTAACATCTTTACCGATACCTACAATCATTTTCCATACATCAACATATTATGGAAGGGATTTTCTGTTAATTCAAAATGTGCTTCCTGACCCAAGTGAGAATTCGCTGACATTTCCTGACCTTTCCCCGTTTTCTGTGTGGCTGGGCATTATGTATTAACATTTAAATAAGCAAATTGTAGCAACATATTTTACAGTGATACAAAGTATATGCAATCTTCTTTGGTTAATGAAACACAAATCTTACTCTTTGTCAATTTTGGTAGTGTGTGTACTAATTTTTAACGAATTCCGCATGTTAAACAGTCAGGTGCATTGTTCCATAAGTAACCACTCCACTTCTACCTCATAACTTGTCTACAGCGTTACCACGTCTTAAAATTGCTCTGCGTAGTTTTATTTCGGCCTTCCAGAAATCTAAAAGATGTCCACGATAAAGTGAATACTTTTGAAATAAACCTTAGAGAAACGTCACTGCACCTGCGTGTATTTTAACGAGCTCACCGACTGGCACGCGCCCTCTACAGTTGGCAACGACGAAGAGAAAGTAGTTCCATGCCGAATTAAACGTGTTAGATAAACGTTTGAAAATACTAAAATAATTTGTTTACCATTCTGTATTGTTAAGTGCATAAAGTGCAACAAGGCGGCGCGGCGACGTGGCACTGTCCAAGGCGTTTACGCCGCTGCTAGTAAAAGCCGGCGCAATAAAGCCTACGCACGAGCGAGCGAGCGAGCGACGCCATTATCGTGAGAGACGCCAGCCACATTGCAGGCAAGCTGCGTTTACAACGATGTGGGACTCTCGCCACGGCAGAATGTTTCAAATGACACGTTGCAGTTGCACGAGACTTCAAATCGCCGGCTAGTCAGTTAAGGGGTATTAGCACCCGCCATCTTGGATTCTGCCACTCAGCGTGCCCGTTAAAATATACGCTGGTAGGGGCAGCGACATTTTTCAAAGAGGTTTATTTCAAAAGTGTTCCATTTCCGTGAACAGCCGATATAAAGAACGTACTAATGTGCGATGAAACTGACGAAGGTACAAGAAAGTTCCCCGTTTGTATGAGTCTCGGCAGCTGAAAAGGAAGCCTATCAGGGGAGAAAGGAAGCGGAATAAAAACAACAAGCAGATCCACCCACGCACGCCAACGGCAGGAAACCGCTCTCGGGATGAGACGGCAGTAACACTAACCACAAAGACCGACTCCCCAGGGTGTCTGTCTGTCTGTCTTGCGCCGCGAGTTCGGCGGTAGGACGCGTGGACAATGAGAAGGCGTTTCAAAAGCTCCACGCTGATGGACAAATCACCAAGGATGCCACCAACAACCTCGCAGGATTCATCGATGTTCCGCTGCAAGACGACAATAAAGATACGCGTACTAGAGTCTTAGTTACACTCGCGTTGGCTTCAAAACCCCTACTTCCTACCCAACTCAGTTCTCTTACGTTAAGGCCATATTTCACGATTTCTTGCATTTCATTGTCTGAAAGAGATTTATATGAGGACCACATAAATGTAAATATTTGTAGTCGAATAATTATACTTTTCAAATATAAAACCGAAAAAGTCGAAAATTTCGGAATATGGGAGCCCGAGTTTCTAGGCCCCTAATTAGCTTTGCCAACAAAATCACATGTCATGTGATTATCATAAATCCAACGTATTAATAAGTATATTTATCATAAACATAACGTATTAATTAAGTATCAAGGATAGTTAACAGTCGGTACTCTGATACTGACATCCTCAATATATTTTAAAATAGATATTTATGTTTTGGCGAACACATTTTTATTCGTCCGAGAGAAAATAATACGGTCAGTTGGGGGGGNATTGTAAACAATATATGAAATACAAACTTCTAGCAGGATTCCAGTTACTGCAGTTTTGGAGGGTAGTAAAAAAAATGATTTTTTGACAATGTAGCCAATATTTACTGCCTCAGCACAAAAATTTCCCTACTGTTTACAATTACACCACCTGACCCTATTAATATTGATTAGCGCCAGGTGAGTGGTACCTCGGAGCGACGAGTCAGCAAGTGTAGTCTGTGAGCGTCCCTGAGTAGAGAGTAACGTGGACACGTGGCCCTGAATGTGTGAGTGGTAGCAACTTGGAAAGAGGTTAGTGTATGGCAGTGAACATTTTGGGTGTACATAATAAGTGGGGATTAAATGACTGCAGCTTGTATAAATACAGTGGTAAGATCTTTAGAACTGAGACTGGCACTAAATATTGCACTCACTGATACGATAAGCAAAATAGTAGAGTTGAGCCGTTTGACGACCATCTCTCATGAACTCTGATACGCCCCTGACAACTGTGGCCAGCGTGTGTGTTTATTAATTGTATAGTCTGTTCATGGTAAAGTGAGCACTTTTAAGGCCATCGTTCCTTTTTCCTTTCCGCGATTTTTTTTTATCCTTTAACCACCTTTTTAAATAAATATTGCCATATAAGTAATAAACACTATGTGTACATTCCACCGCGCTCGGAAGTTATATCTATGGCTACAATAAAATATATTTATTGACTATTATTTCAAACGACAGGGCTTTCAAAAGTGCTCACTTTACCGTTAGTAGCCTATAGTCCACTCACGGTTACTTCACACTTTTCGGAAGCCCTGCTAAATTTATACTTTTGGTTACCGATTACGTATCCTTCCGCTACACGTTAAAATAAACACTGCCATGTGACTTATGCGTTTCAAATGCTTTGTTTGTTGTTTACAGCTGTTCAAAAACAGTTACGTACAAATATTCACAATTTAGGCCTATAACCGTGCTTATGTCAGCTTTGTGACTTTTTAAAGATGTCTGTATTGACGATAGTACTTACGGTTATTATTTTACATTGCTAATATATTTGCTATACACGACATAGCACATTAGGCCTACACGTACACGTTAATATTTTACCGCGACTGTGTTTAACCCAGTTACAACTGCGGGGGAAAGTACTGCAGTATTCAACCTCTTGTCATTGATGTGTTTTGCGTTATTTCGTCAAAAGGACGGCCTTAGTTGGAATGAATATTAAAACGAAGTAACAACTTACTAACTCGAACTTAGCAGCGAACTTAGCTTACGGCCTACCGTGACTTTTATTCACTAATGTGCTTTGCATATGTACTTAGTTTTTACCAGGTTTATTTAATTATTTATTTAAAATTTTCTGGCTGAACTTAGTAATTTGTTGGGATTGTGGCAAACATTCGCATCACAAGCAACATTCAATGACGAAGTTTTTCAACTTGCACTCATTGAAATTGAAAAGCAAGTGCAGACATAGTCAGGAAAAAGTACAAAAAGCATGGGCCTACCAATACCAGATAACATAGTAGATTCAACCGTTAACAATGACTACATCTGGGAAACTTAATATAATAAATTAGAATTGCACACCACCGCAACGCTTATTAGTATTTCTCTGTTATAGATAGATGTACGCTACCGCGGAGTTTTTTTTTGTTGGTCTTTTTAGTCCACACAATTCTTCACTACATGCTATTGTTCCATCTTTAACGGTTTAGACAGCGTATTGCAAGAGAGCGCGCTGGCGGCAAACTTTTTTCCAACTTGATTCACTATTATCGTCACTGCTTATTCCTTATGTTACTTAACGTAACAAAATGTATACTAAAACCTGGCCAGAGAACATAGCTATGAATTTTAAAAAAACACGTAAATCGGATACGTGGTTCTCGAGTGAAACGCACACTAACAGACAGGCAGAGAGACGTTGAATTTTAATAAAAGTATATAGAGTATCCAAGATTAACACTAGATAAAATTCAACTTTATTTTAAGAAAAACCTAAAACATACTTTTGTAGTCCACGCGAGCGGAGCCGCGGGGACAGCTAGTGCAGTATATTTATTCCAGCCGTGAAAAACAGATCTATCNTAACACTAGATAAAATTCAACTTTATTTTAAGAAAAACCTAAAACATACTTTTGTAGTCCACGCGAGCGGAGCCGCGGGGACAGCTAGTGCAGTATATTTATTCCAGCCGTGAAAAACAGATCTATCACAACATCGTAACTTGCCTAGGTAGGTTTACAAAACACAACTTGTACAAAGTTGATGTGGCAATTTTAAGTTTATTTCGGAGCAAGAAAAATTAATGCTTCGTTGCGCAGTAACACGCCACGTCATGTCGCCACTTCTGCCAACTTCGGATTTGTAACCCTCCCGCCATCGCATCTAAATATATTATAATAAGTATGCAAACATTAAAATCTCTTTTCAGTTGTAAATTACGAATTCAAAAATTATTTTGCTGTGATAAGTATGAAAATGCTACAATTGAAAGCACGTATAATTTTTCTGCTACTGCTAGTGGTGCGAAACTAACAAGAGTGGCGTGGAGGAAGAGCGAGAGTCAGAGANAAATATGTTTACATCAGGGCTACCTAAAAATTTTAATATTTCAATAGACAACGTTTAATTTACAGATAGCAAACCAAAAAACTACGTTAAAACAATATTTTAATTGTGAAATATATCTTACCAGCCGTTGCCAAAACATCGCTGCTCTCACTGTTTTTAATTTGTATTGAATACTAAAAAATATTACAAGTTATAGAATATACTATTTTAAAGTATAATTTATTCAAAAATATAATACTTTTTAAGTGAATCAGTGTTATATACTTGTAGTATACAAGTTATTTAAAAAAAACAACACGTTAACATATTACTTACTCCTAGGGCTATTTTTCAAGACATGCGAAGAAAACGTGAACTGACTAGATAATGAGTTGCGCATATTGTACTGTCAGGTGCAGTGTTCGATTGCAAGCCACTCTTCTAGCTTATATAATATGATCGAATCCTGGGTGGAAGAGCAGCATAGTGAGATGGACAGAAGAGGAGGTAGACGAGTGTACAGGTTGTTGGCGTGTCAGGCGAATGTTCCACCGGCACAGCACTACTGTGGNGGCCGTGCCAGCACTACTGTGGCCTCGCACACACTTAGCACTCTGATCGCCATCCTGCTATGTATATTCCTACACAACAACCCCGTATACATCTATGTGTAGTCCATTTTCAGTTTCTTCATCAAACCTTTGAGAAATCGGCCCGTGTATTACCTGTCTGGTTCTTCTCTAAATACGATATGTATCACAACCGTTTTATACTTCTGTTAACATGCAATTATATTAGTTTTGGTTAACTTAAACTTTTACTTGTAATTTTTTTCAAATATATTATTTATAATTAATATTGATGAAACCGGGACAAAATACCTGTTTTGGTAATGCCTAGTAATAAAATAGTTCTCATGCAAAATATTATGAAAGTGAGTGCGCATTGATGCGGTGCANTACACAACAACCCCGTATACATCTATGTGTAGTCCATTTTCAGTTTCTTCATCAAACCTTTGAGAAATCGGCCCGCGTATTACGTGTCTGGTTCTTCTCTAAATACGATATGTATCACAACCCTTTTATACTTCTGTTAACATGCAATTATATTAGTTTTGGTTAACTTAAACTTTTACTTGTAATTTTTTTCAAATATATTATTTATAATTAATATTGATGAAACCGGGACAAAATACATGTTTTGGTAATGCCTAGTAATAAAATAGTTCTCATGCAAAATATTATGAAAGTGAGTGCGCATTGATGCGGTGCANTGTTTTGGTAATGCCTAGTAATAAAATAGTTCTCATGCAAAATATTATGAAAGTGAGTGCGCATTGATGCGGTGCATTGTCCATTTCGTGTCATTCTCTAGACTTGGTAAAGGTTTGCTTGCTTGAGGCGGAGGAATATCCTGAAAGCAGAACTTAATCAGGGCTTCAGAAAAGTTGGAAGTAACCATGAATGGACTATACCTACGGATAGCCTACAATCTCAGATGCCGGCCACTTGGATGGGCGTTCTGTGGAGCGCCCCTCTTCCCCAGGTCACTCCGTTAACAAACCGCCGGCAACTTGCACGAGGTGAATTAGCTGCGGTCACAAAAGTGGTAGTGCTGTTCTATAAGTGCTAGCAACACATTTAACACTGTATTGCCGCAGCATTGGTCCAGCTACAAACATATCGCCGACTCTAGGAGTCACCGAGTGTTTGCCACCCCCTTACCCCCCTCCAATATACCGGCAGACATAACATACAATGTCTTTCACAGACAAAAACCACTTATATTGGAAAAAACTACCGATATTTTAGGTTAACAGTGAGAGTTATCTACTGCACTACCTCTCTCATTGCTAGAAAAATCTTCCAAAGAAAATGTTAAACATGAAATGTGGCATTCAATCATAATGGGAAAGCATATTGGGCATAAAGTACAACTTAACACTTTTACAGTAAGAAAAACTACAACGGAGCAACACAACAAAGCAAATGGTTGGTGCAGTTTTTAATGCACATAGTAACATTGTTATTTTCTGGAAGGACGGAACAATTTAAGCTTATTGACCAGAAAAAAAATATATATATTGTAATGGTTACATGAATTTGGTGTTAACAGATCAGGTACAAAAAATGCTACTTATTTAACATGAAAGCGTCTTAGAGGTTGTTTAGAGTTAACTGAGCCCTTTCGAAAACAATATTTGAAAAATATTCCTGCCCCCACCTGTGTGTATTTTAACAGTCACACTAATCGGAACGCGCCCTGTAATGTTAATAACGACGGAGGGAAAGTATTTCCGTGTTGTAATGTTAAATTAAAAGTGTAAGGTGAACATTTGGGAATACTGAAACTATTTCTTAGGGTGTCTGTTCTTTGTAAAAAAAAAAAAANTTAAAAGTGTAAGGTGAACATTTGGGAATACTGAAACTATTTCTTAGGGTGTCTGTTCTTTGTAAAAAAAAAAAAATTTCCTTAAGTTGTAAGATTTAGCAAACTCGTAAAATATTACATTTCTAATGATTTCAGTTGANAAAAAAAAAAAAATTTCCTTAAGTTGTAAGATTTAGCAAACTCGTAAAATATTACATTTCTAATGATTTCAGTTGAACTCAACCGACGCATGGGTGAGTATGCCTATGGCAATTTTACTTTTACATTCGTTGCAAAAATACACAATTTGCATACAAGTAGATCTTTAGCAGGACTTTCAAGTGCTCAGTTCACCGTGAACCGTTTTTAGAATGACTGTCCTTTCCAAGAATTGCATAAAAAATGCGTGCTACCGGTAAATAGGATAGCGGCGTTGGCCAACAGTGCACAGTAGTGGCTGCAGGTGAGAGAAAGGCGGAGAGAAGGGACGGACACCTGGTGCGGCAGAACCACCCAGCTCCCCCTACCCACATCAGCAGGCCGGCAGGCAGGCTGACTGATGATGCGGCTGACCCGAGCGCCGACCCCCGGGACCTGCGCTGATCAATTCACAGCTGCCACGGCAGCCAGCCTCTTCAAGGCCGCAGCCGACCCCACTACCGCCCCTCCCTCAATCCCACCCTTCCTTCCTTCCGCTATCCGCCGCCGTGTGTTCCTTCCCGAGGCTCACTGCACCACACAGGCTCCTTCCTCTCTTCTGACCTATAGGCTATTCACAGTAAAGTGCGCACTCTTTACGGCCGTCCCAACAGGCATCAACCACGAACTAAATATATTATGTTGCAACCTCAGGATGGTAATTTCTGAGCGTGGTGTAATATATGACTGTTTATCAGCCACATGACAATGTTTATATTAAAAATTGGCGGAAAGATAAAAATTCGCTAAACAAAGTTAGCAGGGTCTTACAAAGTGCTCACTTTACCGTGAATAGCCTATATCATGCTGCACTTTTGGCAGCTCTGTCAAGTCCAAGGAGCATGGAAGGAGAAAGAGTTGGCACTTTACGTTTGACTCATGAGTCTTATTTTCTAGCCGGATTGGGGGCCATTAGCGATTATTTTTTGCCAACCATACAGCATTAACTATTTTTATTCATAATTAACGAAATTTTATTTATAACATTTTGGCTTATAGAAAACATATTGCAAGTATCCCAATGTATAACATTATCAATTACATTGATTATTTATGTATGATAAACGACAAGAAACAACTGTCCTGTTTGTGAAAGAAATGTAAATACATAACTACGAAACCAGGAATTTGTAGGAGTACTTGCTGGGGCGGTACAAATTTTCCTAACGAAACACTCAAAATATTATTACACTCGTGTTTTCGCGCACGCAAATGGATTAAATACCAGTAACAGTCAAACAAGCTTAAAAAACGGGAATGCCACCCAAACCACTTTTCATAAACTGATAGTTGCTTACTATAAAGTTTTCTCGAATCAACTTGCATAAGTGAAGCAATTATTATTGAAATACAAATAAATAAAAATATTTTACCAGAAAATTAATTACCTTTATAAATAAAATCAGTGTGTATGTTACTTCAATGTTGGTGTACACACAATAGTTGCGAACTCTGTAGGCCCTGGCCTAGTCACTCTCCTGGCACAGTCTGTGAGACCCCTGTCACACTCAAACTGCTTCCAATAACTTTGGTCAAATAAAGTCGGACAGTTATGACTTCATCAATACGCCATAAACGCAGACATATTTGTGGGAGAAAGTTGGATGGCTCCAGTTTCCATCAAACATTTGAAAATTGGACCAGTTCTAAAATTTATTTGATGTTTGACGGTCTCAGCCAATCAGAATCGTGTACGAAAAAAATGGACATCAAGAAACTTTAAAATAACGAACAATTATTGCTCGAAACGAAGTAGGTTATGAAAATAATTAATTTATGTAGAATCTGTCTGGGCATGAATGCTATTTTAAGTGAATATTGCACACTAATACAAACTCAAGAGGCATTAAATTTCATTGTGCAGGAAAAATCTCTAATAAATAAAATTATAATTTATTAAAGAAGCGAAAATAAATTACAACATTCCTTACACTTATTCCTGTACCCAATGGCCTGCATGGAAAAATAAAAGCAATATTTCACTATGGAAATAATTAAAAATAATAACTCAAATTAGATTCATCCAGTAAAAAACTTGACAGTGTCATATTTTCAAGATTTGATATATGGATGCATTTTGTCTTCAAATTTTATTGTGAAATATAATTAAAGGCGAAAATTTGACCGCGTGGAAGGGGCATGAGATAGGGATGGGCCAACCAGTTACTTTCATGTAAAGAGTTCCAGTTACAAGTAGGTAACACGTTCCGGCAACATATTGTTACAAAAATGCCCGAGGGGCGTATCGGAGTTCGTGTGGGATGAACTAAATTCAACAATTATATTTATTCCCAATGCTACAAACAGTCAAACATCTGTTATTTACCAGTCTGAGCGTCCTCTTCACTCTTATTATTCTTATTGAGCGCAATATTTAATTACCATCTCCATTTCAATTAAAGTCTTTATCACAGTCTTTCTCTTGCTAATCTCCCTTAAACTTCTCCAATTATTTCCACACGTTTAGTTAAAACTGTATATTTCCATCGTCCTGAATGTCTTTTCACTCACGCATTCAGCCCACAGTCCCGTCGCTGCACAAAAGCTCACCGACGCACTCTCGCAGATAGCTACAGTCGTCCCTCGCCGCTCCGGAACCGCCCAACGGTCGCACGAGACGGCAAACTCTCGGCTCATAATCACTCCCTCCTCAAAGGTCCGCTCGTGGTATTTTTACTAGGGGTAGGTGCCATCTATAAGTTCTCGGAAATCCAAGTTGTTCTAAGGTAATGGTGATGACGACATTCCTGCGTGATAAATGGAGCTTCTCTGAGTCAGCGATAAGTTTATCGGCGTGTGCGACGGCGTTCTTTATGATAGGCCGCTCGCTTCGGGTAACCTTACTAGCTTGACCTCCAGCTCTCGGCGCCTTCCCACGCGGCACTACAGGAGCAATGCACGCCAGTTCCGGGCCTTGCGCGTAAGAGCGAAGGGACATGAGGCGCGCGTGTCAGTGTAGTCCTTATCGCACCCGCGCTTCCCTGCATCAAACGCACTAAAAACCTCCTAGAAGGCGGCGCCCTAAAGGGTAAGAGAATAGATGAGAAGACTGACCGGGGGGCCGCTAACTGAACAGCTGTGGAGGTTCTGGTGGCTTACCCTTAACCGGACTGGAAAGGGGGGGG
>NQII01001246.1:219419-241100 GCA_002778355.1 Clitarchus hookeri
GGGGGGGGGGACATTACACTCGTGCTTTCTTCTGGGCGGAACACGGGCTGGGCTGGTATGGTAGCGCGGCGGCAGATGGCCCGACCCCAGCGAGGGCACATCTGCCCGGAGGGGGGAGGAGGTTGTCTTCCGGTCTCTTGTCGCTCCGCCACCGTGAGACATGCGGCCAGGGACACAACCAGTTCCTACGCTGCAGTAGGCCAGAGGCTAAGGTTTATTATACTCACGCTAAGCCGGCCGCCTGGGTAGGCCACCGAACGGAGAAAGACGTCCAACGTGCCGTGAGTGAGGTCTGCTTACGAATTACATTTAAAAAANCTGGGTAGGCCACCGAACGGAGAAAGACGTCCAACGTGCCGTGAGTGAGGTCTGCTTACGAATTACATTTAAAAAAACGTTACGCGCCTGCATACGTTTTTCTGTTCCTTTATTTCTCTCTAAAGACTGTTTTTGTGATAGTGGAAANAAAAAACGTTACGCGCCTGCATACGTTTTTCTGTTCCTTTATTTCTCTCTAAAGACTGTTTTTGTGATAGTGGAAATGGCTCAAACGGGTGTTTTCGTGGTAATTTTTAGGTATGAACATTCCTGCACAAAACATAAAAAAAGGAATAGGGGCGTGCATCAATCATTTACTTTTAATATTACATCATTAAATGGTATGGTCTCTGCTGAAAGTCTCATAGAGGCGCGTTATCGACGGCAAAACTGCACGCCAGTTGAGTGCTTTGTGCGTAGAGGCGATGAGAGAGTTGATGTGCGTGTCTCGGTCGTCTCTAGCGCCCCCACGCTTTTAGGTCTCAGACGTGCAAAATTCCTTCAACCAGGGGACAAATAAAGTTCGTAACCATTAAGTACAAATCGAGGTTATAAGGGACTTTCATTGTAAATAAAAATAGGTGGTACAAAGTTGCCCATGATTGGAAGAATATTACCCCAAATAATGTAATGTTGAAAGGCATAAGACCGCAAGTGACAAAGGAGGGTTTCAACACTACACATTGTCGTCATCATTTCTTATAGGCTATCAGTCAACTGAGCACTTTTGAAAGCACTCTTATTGTAGCCTTAGATGTTAATTACAGAGTGTGATGGATGGAAAATACACACTGCGTTTATTGCTTACATATCAATATTTATTTTAAAAAGGAGTTAAAGAATAAAAATGGCTGAAAGAAAAAAAAGTAACTTTGGCCTCAAAAGAGCTCACTTTACCGTGAACAGCCTATGACTGTCTTCCAACCTCAACCTCGTAACTCCTGCAGATGCGTTTAAACGTCTTACGTAGTCGTGTTTGGTATTCAGACTCGTCAGTAACCAAGAAGAAAACTTCCCGGACTATTTGTTTACAACATTTACAAGAGAGTGATATAACCAACATAAATATAACTGTATTACGTCTTGACTCCATGTCTACTATTTTAAGTGCATGTATGTATTGTATGTTGGCATCCCTGGGGGATGATTCACTTGGACAATTTCAGCGCCTGTAAAGTTAAGTCAGCGGGTAAATAACAACTGCATTTAGATTTATCACGTATAAAAAATTAATAGACATGCAAAACTATGAAGCCAGCACTGCAAACAAATTTGCTTTTCTGTAATTGTTCAGGCGCGCGACAAACAAAAACATTTCGAGACCCGCACTATGCACACGGGTTTGCAGTACCAATCATCAAATACCTATCAGACAGGTATGGAAATGTAACGGGTTCCTCCCATTCTTCCACGACTGTCGACATACTACTGTATTTTGAGGAGTCCCTTCCAACAAATCAAGGAATACAAATAATAATAAATGCTATTTATTCATAGTACTTCTATTGTGGTTGCTTATTTATACAACTTGCAATGTGTACGCATTGTGAAAGGTAGAGATTTGTGTAAACTCTTGAGACATCAGCTGAACTTCCGTCAACACATCCACTTGATCCCACATCGGCGGACAATGTGTCATATGTACTTGTTCCCACCGCCGCGCCGCCTTTGTTTTGAATGGCAATGGAAGGGCGGTTCACTTCAGAAGTAAGCACCGCAAATAACGTGCTTTCAATGCGCGGCATTCTGAACTTGACAAGTGACGGATTTCACTCGACCTGAGAACGTAAACAAGCTGCCAGGCAGTCAAGAGACGCAGCATGGCTCTATTCTCGTCATATTTAACAGTAGTCTTCCAAATGGTCATCACCGAAATATTGATGCGGCGGGTACAATACTGATTACTAAACACAAATATACCTATGCATTCTCAATTTAGCTACCTAGACTGGCGACATAGTTGGTGACCACACTGCCTAGATTAAGATTACTACTTTTTTTTTTAAATGGAACGCAACAACAGTTATTTCGTATGATAAATTCAGACATAAAGAGAGAAATTCAACACGTCGACATTTCTCTCTAATTTTGTTAATTGTAATCGATCAAATAGTGTATATTCCTTTCAAATTACATTTTCCAAAAGTAAGATATCAAAGTAGTCGACGCATATACTTCAACAGCAAGCAACTACATTTCGTCTCATTAATTTTACTTGAAAAAAAATAATACAAATAATATGGACCGACTTACTCACCTTTTGATCGTCGTCCTCTAGTGTTGCCACATACTCCCATGTACAGATACAAATCTTCGCAGACATGGGCTAATGCTAACACTATCCCACAGGTCTGGCACACATTTAGGTGCTATCTTCCAAATCACGAGGCTTTGTGCCACCACATGAACATGAGTCACTATGGAAGACGTCAATTAAAAGCGGGGTTTTGTAGACCTATTTTGAGTTGTCAAATACACCACAAATTGCATATTAAGCATGTATTACCTAGATATATCCCCCTAAATTAAAAATAATTTAAGGAATATTATCCTGATTTTATCACATCCTACAAAGCATACATTCCATTTTCATTTCGCGTGTTATTACAAATTACAAAGTAAAATTTGAAACCTTGGTCCTTGAATTAATTTTGTATTAAATGATTCCAATCCAAGAAGCTCCAAACATTAGCAATCGGCCTACATCAAGTTTGTTGACCCTCACACAGACCCATGTAAACACAGCTGACATCAACAATCGTCAAATTATTTCATATCAATATTTTTGCATGTCTAGAAATTTTCTTTATCCTCTTTCTTTGAAACTATAAAAAAGATACATCCATGCGTGGAATGTATATACAACTATACTTCAATTAAATAAGTTTATTATGGCAATTATAACATTAACAAGCAAAAAAGTATCGAAATAAAATTTTATCTGGTGAATTACGTAACCATTTGGTTCGCATTTCCTCAAATCATTAACTGATGTTACGCGCTGCTAAATGACTCCACAAGAGAGCCAAGAGCGCCTTCTGACTGCACACATCGTCTACACAGGAGTGAAGTTGCTTACATTGACTGAAAGACACTGACCAGCACAGGGTAGTTCAACTGGCTCCCGAGTTCAAATATAGATACTTCAACATGCAACAGTCAAACTTAACAGCAAACAGAATAATATATACGCGGACTTCAACCCAGCACGTATTCCCCAAGACGTGACACCTACAAGCTCGCCTGCTCATCTGCGAATATCGTACACATTTCCCGCGATATGACTTCATCGAATATGTACGCCGATGGACATTACCGAAACCAGATTATGTAACGTGTTCCCTTCCCTTTTACAAGGTACATTCCCCTTGGGTTAATATGTAGCTGTTAACCAGATAAAATAAATATGTAATATATATATATATATATATGCTTACGGAGTTATTAAATGACCGAACAATGGTTTTGGTTGTGAGGTATTTCAGATCTAATTGTCGCTCCTCTACACGAGGTGAAGAACTACTGTTCCGGCTATGAATACAACTACTGCTGGTAAAAATGTAGTGCACTATGATGACGAAAGCTTTGAACAAACTGTACGTTATGAAAAGGTTTTCTGCGAAATTTTTATTTTTAAAAAATTTGGTGGTCCTAAGAGTTTTGCTGAGCGAGCGATAAATTAATTTATTAGTTTTCAGTTATCACAATTTACGAATCCTTAAGAGAGATGTGGACTCTCTAGACCTAGTTGTTAAGAGCCGCCAAATCTCTCTACTCAACGTGGATAAATTAATAGTCTGGAGTGCTATAGCAAACAAATAGTAAAGCGGCACTCCAGACTTCCAGTGTTAACATTCAGTATTGCTTTGCATATAAAACTTAATATTTAATGTGGAAGTAGTTTTGACTGACTTGAAGCAAAAACAACAAACTACAGAGCAATGTGTTTTGATTATATTTTGGGCATTAGAGAAACAACGCAAGTCCAACATTTTCTAATATTGTTTTTGGGAGGAATGTCAATACTATGTTCTTGTTTTCCACAGATCTATGTTTTTCGCCACATGTCAAGGCCTATAATATTTTTTTTTCAATTCCTGTAAAAAGCGTTGCTTGTGACTTATGGTGTTTCTCAAATTCGTGATTCAAATACTGAATTAACTATACAACCAGTCTTTCTAAGCGAAAAAAAAATTGGCTTTACTGTAAAATTTAATGGTCACGTGTTGCTACTCCCTCAACATACACATCAAAAATGTTGACACGTTTAACAACAGTTAGTGGCTATCTTAACAATCGCAAATACACGAACTGTTATGGATTCAGTAAAGGCGGACGAGCCTAGCGAACAGCAGCGACGCGTTGGTATCCAGGCCAGGCGAAGAATCGCAAACACATGACAGCAGTAATAGTTTGTAAACCACTCAGCCAACGGCGATGGTGTCATTCATGTTTGCCATATCTTATAATTGATTAGGACCTCCCTCGCCAATACCTAATAATTACTTTAACTCCTATAAAGTGTATTAAACATATGTTATGTCTTCATAATCAACTTCAGTTCTCCCCTCCTAATAATATAAACCTTCCATAGTCCTTACACACCAGAACAAAATATTAGAAACACAGCAGAACGTCAATTCACGTTATTGCGAATTAAACGACTCTTACTGCATAGTTGAAATGAGGTTTGGTAAATGGCGCTGGCGCAAGTGATAAAAAAAACTCTACCTGAGAATTTTTGACCGCAACAAATTGTGTACTACCCAATTTGGAATTCGGGTCGGGGACACGACCGCCCTCCATTTTTATGAAACGACGTATTATTTTATCCAATAAAAGGACTTTCAACAGAGATGGCGACCACAGGGTCGCAGATATGAGTCAACTTTCCTCTTAAAAGCTCCTGTAGACTTACAGAATGTTAAGTGTGTCGCAACAGTTGGTAGGCGATTCCACGCAAAAAATCAGAAGTAGAAAATATATGTTCGACTTGCAGCCTAAAATAATTAAGGGAATTATTCGCCTTCGAAAATTGTCTTAACTATGATATGACAAAAAAATTGCACAATTGGTTAGCAAAAGAAGACCGCCAAAGTCTGAAAACAACGTCCCCAGAGGTAGGCAACGCGCCTTACAGGTTGGTTATCTCCCCCCCCCCCCCNCATTTTTCGTTTGCTGAGACAGTGTGCGAATTTGTCTTCTTTCATGTCCGAAAGTTTCCAAAAATTCGTAACTAAATGCAGATAATTTTCCCACTTTCGAGGGTGAATAGCGCCCTTTTATAATCACTTTGGCCATAAGTCGTATATTCCTTTTCAGCCTGATTTCCATACGAAATGACCTCAACGGCTGTAACACACTTACGAGATACGCTATGCATGGTCAGCCAGGTGTCTCACACCTCGTGTGCTTAACAAACGTCGTGCGTATACTTAAAAATGAGCAGCGTCAACGTATTCCTCCATTTATCCTCTCCATAGACGGCACCAAGATTGCTTCCAATTTGTATGCGTGTGTGAGGGAGAGGGGCACAGGGATAAGAATTGTTACCTCCAAAGACGTATGTCGAATAACAACTTGGTTTTGCACAACATAAATGCAACACACACACGTGACGTCCAACATGAATAAATTACTACTTATTTTACAATAAAATATAATGTACAAAAGCACAAAGAATTCTACTGAAAAACAGGAATGAATAAATAAATTTCTAAACCCAGTACGGAGTTCTACAAATTAATATGCAATTTGTGTGTTATGAAAATTATTTCACTTAGCTACGACAATGATTACAAACACAAATAATTTATAAACTATTGTTGTAATGTATTTCCCACAATTGGTACAAAAATCTAACTTCCAGGGGAGGGCAAGGGTCTCGCCTGCCATTGACCATCCTGCCGATGGACATCAGATATATTAAAGTTACTCAGTTGTTTGTAAAAGAAATGACAGCGGGAACTTCTGTCAGCGAGGGGAAGGGGGTTAAACGTTCGATATTGGTGTGCCAACAGAGCCAGGTGAAGAAATACTACTCCATGCCACAGCATGTGTTGCACTTTTCAAAACACAAATCTGCAATGTACGGTAGGAACAGTGGAGCGCAGGAATGCTACAGCGGGGGGAACGGGAGATCCCCGAGAAAATCCGCCGACCTGCAGCATCGTCCGGCACGATTCCCACGTGTGACCCCCGGATAGGAACAGAATCACGTAAATCAACCGGCATGCCAAAATGACTGCAACCGTTAACTTACGGCTGTTGTATAGAGTTGTTTGAACAACACTATAAGAACAACGGTTACTATTCCCGCCACATACCAAAAACAGGTCTACCGACTTATATGTTTAATTTCCGGTACTGACGCATAAAACATAAGCCACCTATCGTCGATTAAATACTTACCAGTTTAAAATTATAGTTACAAATGCGATATGAAGGCGAGACCGAGAATACAGCTGGCACGATGATAAGCACAACTAAACCGATCACTCCATTTGCCACGCATGTCAACAAATAATTAATTATAGGTCAGATGAAACTCATAGGTTATCAGGGTTACTTTACGTATCGTTACAATGTCAGCGCTGCCAACTTCACCAATCAGTGATGTTTTGTTCACGGCCTGTTTGAAAGGGGAGCGCGGTTTTGTAAATTAAAATGGGGAAACTTACCGCAATCACTTTGCCTTTAATTTTAAAGCGAATCGCATTTCATGATGATAATCTTATTGTTGTGAGCGCCATCACACTGTCATCGAGGGCTGTGGTGGCCGCACGGTTGTCAAGAGTCAATGAGAACTGGCGGCACAACAAAAAAAACCAATCTTTGTTTATGGCAATATTCATCAACACGCGATATGGTGTCAGGCGTGTGTAAACAGGGCCCATGCACAACGCACTATTACAGCAGGTGAGAGATTATGAACGCCGCCACGAAAATGCACGCTAACAAAGTTTAGTATGAATCCAATTTCAATTAGGGTCCAAAGTTATCATGGAAACGGTCGGGATTGAGGGCGGAAAATAATGAAGTTGTTTGATAAATTGCATGAAAATATTGCAAATAACTACAAATTCTTGTACGGTTTAAAGTATTGTATTTCTTGGAGGTTGAATTTAGCACGGTAGTGAATGGTGCGACGGGTTACGGCTAGATGCAACAGGGAAGAGAGATGTGCTCAGTCAATCCACGACGTGGTTGGTCGGGATGCGATGCGTGCAGAGCGCCCCTAAAAATGGCCGACGGCCAGAAACAGACTAGCACAGCCCCTCAATTACGGCGGACGGCCGAGAGACCCTCTAACACGCGGCCTCAAGTGTGTAGGGGGTGACGTAGGGGAGGCTGGAACATGCCAGCCCCCAAGGAGTGGAAGCCTAAGAGGATTGAAGGGGTGGGGAGCGAGGGAGAGAGCGATAAAGAAGGGAGGGTAGAAGAGGAAGCGCGAGATCTCTGGACCAGTCAACACGCCGACTCGAGGTGGTACAAGGGGGATGTGGGTAGGAGGCGTCTGCCATCCGCAATGACGTGTCTGAGGGGAGCGAGCGTCTATAAGCCGCCCGCTGTTTACGTTCGTCGCAGCCACGGGCCGCGCATAGAGAGAGCAAGCCAGCTTCCACGCGCGACCAGCCGACAGCCATTTTAGAATTTGAAAAAGCCCTGCTACCGAGCGCGACTGCGCCCGGCGGAAGAAAGATTCAACGCGACCACACGGGCCAACTCAGGTCGAGCACTTTTCAAAGCCTTACTAACACTGTACTTCTCTTATTTTGTATCCTTCCGCTATACGCAATAAGAACATAACTATGAAGTAAAAACGTGCAAATTCTGGCCTAGGTGGCCATTAATTTACATGTTCTACTCTCACTACTTCACGTGTATTTTTTATTTCACAGTTGGCAACTTATATGGGGGGGGGGGTATGCAAATGTGCGCCGTAGCATATATGTAGTTATGGACAGTAATTTTTCTCGCAAAGGTTGACAGCAAAAGGGTTCACTTCATACCGTCACGGCTCTACGGAGAAATCAAGATGTCTTGAGGAGCCTTACAAGAGAGAAGGAGGGGGTGGCACGTGGTTACCTGGGTAGAAGAACATGTGAGCGGCGTGCTGGGGCGGGTGCTGGAGCAAGGGGTGGGGGGCGGCGGGCCCCCGGTACTCCATCCCGCCAGCGCTGCGAGCCCTTGTGCGCGCCGTGTCGGACACACTTCACTGCACACTCACACTCGACACATAGCACATACACTCGCGCACTCCGCAGCTAAGGCACGCCACCTCAACAGAACAAAGAACAGCGATGGCACGTAGCCGCGCACCGCACCGCCTGGAGGGCGCGCGCAGACACCTCCTCCCTCCACGGCGACCAACCTCGGACTGAGATCGAGGGGGACAGACGGCGACTGCAGAGCTGCGGAGGCCGCCGCGGGAACTAGCGGCACGCCAGCCTGCGGTCTGGCCGGCCAATTATCGACTGCGCGCGACGAGGGGAAGCTCACGAGACATTTTGATCCTCGGATTTCCTTCTTGTCATCTGGCACGCTCAGGCGCCAGCCAACCCACCCGCTTACAAAGGAATGCCACCGCCACCAAGATACCACTGCAATAACCACAAACACTGCCGCTGCAAGCCTTGCTAAAGTTCTACTTCCAGGATATTCCTCCGCCTCATGCTAACAAAGCCTAACTAAGTTTAGAAAACTACACCAAAGGGACAACGCGCCGCATTCGTGCGCACTCAGTTTAATAATAGTTTGCATTAGAATCATTTCTTACTAGGCATAGCCAACACACCGGTTTTATCACAGTTTTTTTATTCATATTAGTTGTAAATATAATATTATAGTTTATAGATAGCATATAATTAAAAGTTCGATTTAACAGAAAATAAGTATAAAATGCTTACTTTGCACGGAATATTTAGGAAATAACAAAACACGTCATATACTGGTTAATTTTTCAAGGGTTAGATAAAAAAGTGTGAGGAAACTGCGAATAGACTATATATACATTCGACTTGAAGCTAAACGTTTGCATAACAAAACTGGAACGTCTGCAATTGACGTTAACGTGTACAAATCAGGAGGGGAATTTCTTGTTTAAAATAAGTAAAAGAGAATAAATTATGAATATTACTGTTAATTATTTTTATAAAAAAAAAAAGATTTCGCATACTTTATAATTTCGATGAATAATATTAAAATCCTTTACGAGTTATTTTATTTCGTATAAACGAACAATACAAATATACGACGGCGAGTATACGTCTTGGGTTCTGGCTGGTTGACTAACTTTAGCACGACGCTTTTGAAGTATATTGTATCCGCCCTCGGTACTAGGCGGCTATTGGAGGCATGGTAACCCCAAATCTGTTGTAGATGGGGATTTATTAATTTATTTATTATTCATATTCCATTTGATGATCCCATGAGAGCCAGATATGCTCGCGGATGTGGAAGGAGTTCAAATTAGAAAAAACATATGACAAACACATACACAAAAAAACATATTACAAATAATATACAGATAAAAAGACAAGCACCTCAAGAATAATAATCCTAATTAAAATATTGATACACTATAAGACCATCATACAAACAACTTTCACAAATTGAAATAACTAGAAGTAAAGAAGAAAATGTTTTTAAGTGTAGTCCTAAATACAATATTCCAGGTTTATGTATATAATATAAATGTAATATCAATAATAATTTCCTTATCAATATAGGACACTAAAATTTCGTTAAGTATAATTATATAAAATTGTCAAATCATAATTTAATGAATATACAATAAGTCAGGCGCTATACACACACACACACAAGGCAGATCAATGTGTTGAAAATGCCACGTATTCATCTATAGAGTAAAAGTTATGGGTATGTAAAAAGTCTTTCAATGGCTCCTTTTCAAAGGTGTTCTGATTTTCCGGTACACATACAGGAAACGCGAATGTTACGTGCGCGCGCATACGTTATACGTTTCCGCTTGGTTCGCTACGTTGCTATGAGAATGTGAGTTAGCAATGGTTATTACTATTCTATACGACTGAAGCACGACACAGTATGCGCTATTAATGGTTTATCGTTACTGATACGCTTATGTAATGGTATCACGGCCCGTGGAAGCAAAAAGACAGAGGCATGCGTACAAAGAGGACTATTACATATTAATAACGCTATTGCTTTAGTAGTGTTTTATGCAAGCTGAGAAGTTTCCGTTTTTCATTTAACGTAAAAATACGCTGTTTCAACCCCCGGCCGAACTATTTCCTGGACTGAAGAATCTCTACTGGAGCTTGTTTCACACCTATACCGAACTGAAACGAGGCCTGATAGTAGAATGTGAAGCCAGTTCCATGTAGGGGTTCAGCAAGTAACGAAATTAATTCTCACTGTGGGAAACTGAGATATGTTTACCGTGAAAATGAACCGCACGCTTGAGACTGGTAAACCGTTAGTCGATAGTCCTTTGTTCTGCCGTTAACGCTACCATACAAAATAAGCTCACTATATTTTACATCCGAATTATACTATGTCAAGATTGAAATTTCGCAAAGAAAATGGATATCAGAAGTGTTGGAAGGCACTTATTTTCCTTGCGGTAGTTGCCGACAGTCTTATTCAACTTGAATGAGCTGAAATGTACCCAAGTACGTTTAAATCAGTTCCTACCGATGGATTTGCAAGAGTAACCCTACTGTATTTCCATAAATAGCTTTCGTATTACATAGTTGCACTGCGTTCAGTACGCGTGTGCACTTTCATACAACACCACCACGCAATTGCGCATTACACTGGTACATGATACGCCACATTTTGCAATGGCAGAACACTACTAGAATAATATTAGCGAAGGTTGCTGGGCAGCGGAAAACCAAGTTCGCGAAGTGAAAGTCGTTGCCTTGGGATGAGCCACGGCGTTCTGTAGGTTTCGACCGCTGACGACAGCGAGTGCCAACTTGCCGGCAACAAGTCCGTGGTAAACGTACGTCGACCAAGGTGGCAACTACTCTTGTGCCATGGATGGGCGACCACACAAGTAACGCCACGTAGGCGAAGGTATACGCCATTCACGGTAAAGTGAGCACTTTTCAAAGCCCTCTCATTTCGAATAATAGTCAATAAATATATTTTATTTTAACCCTAGACGCTAACGTCCAGTTGCGGTGTATTATACACGCTGTGTTTATCACTAACATAGCAATATTTATTTTAAAAAGGTGGGTTAAAGGATAATAAATGGCCGAAAGGAAAAAGTAACTAGGATCTCAAAAGTGATCGCTTAAGCGTCACCAGCCTTTACATACAACACTTAGGGAGGTCCACTAAGAGTCCTCACAAGGTTAGACTGGAAGTGAGAGATATAGTGGAATATTTTGAACAATCGTGTAAACCGCTTTAATTTTACATGTGGCGNGGGGAAGAGATCTTGAGCTGGACTTTTAAAAGTGCTCCTCGACTGACGGAGAACAGTGTGCATGCATACGGGCGCCCAGTGTATACACAATTCACGGTTACTTCCAACTTTTCTGAAGCGCTGCTGAAGTCCCACTTCCAGAATATCGATCCGCCTCGTGCAAAGAAAGCCTAACCAAGTATAGAAAATCACACCATACTTGCGCACTCAGTGTAACAAAATTTTATACGAAAACAATTTCTTACTAGACATTACCAACACATTAATTTTTTTCATATGTTTTCATTATATTATTTATTATACGTGAAATCTCATGATTTATAGGAAGAATATAAGTAAAAGAAAATTTTTACTAAAAATAAGGTACTTTAATGTTAACAGGCGTTTAAAAAACCAGTTGTAATGATGATATATTTAGGGAACAACCAAAGACGTCAAACACAGGGTAGAGCGGATATCCTCGGGGAGGCGAGGTGGGTGGGTGGTCACGTCGCACTCGACCGCAGGCAGTCGGCGAGGCCCGAGGGCAGATTGCCAAGACGAGGGTGTCTCGTCTCGGGGGTTGGCGTCGTGGCCCCGGCCTGCTCGGGGGGAGGAGCGCACGCCTGCTGCACAACCACCCCTACAATCAATAAGCGGGCCGGAAGGAAGGGCAGGCCGCCGCGCCGAGCCACAGCGCTGCGGGAAAAAACAACCGGCCGCCCCTCTCTCGGCGAGACCGACCATAACGACGAGTAAACACGCCGGCTGTCGAGCAGCTTCGCCCTCGCCGCAGCGTGAGACCCCCGAGAAAACCCGCCGACCGACGGCATTGTCCGGCGCGGTGGGAGGCGAGCGGTCTGACCACTGCACAACCGCGGAGCAGCGTAATCGCTTCGTTCTTCGTGTTCGCAGCGAGGCGTTCTGACTGACTTTTCAATCAACCAAAATGCGACAGTACGAAAAAACTGTGGAGTGCTTTCGACTCAAAATCTCTCCTGGGATACACTATCTATATTTTGCTTTGTGTTCTTCAGAAATATGCCTTAAAAAGTATTTACCTCCTGCACATTTTTTATACACGGAACAAAAATTGAGAACCAGAATAAATAATTTTTCAATGTAAAAATCTCCGTGTACGCAAATTATTGGAACACTCTTATTCTATTTTTATCAGATAGGCCTATTTTGCCTGGGACCCGCAAAAAATATTTAGCTATCAATTTTTTTTTTAAACACTGGGCTGTCTTTTGTTCTCGTCACCAACTTCAGCTCGTGAATCTACGAGGAAATACCAGAATCAAAAAATTATGCGAGCGTTATCTTTTTTTTTTGTAAGTTATTTACAAAAGCTTTAAAACTAGCATCAGAATAGTCTGAAATTTACTACAGATCAAGATGTCGCAGGAACAAGTTAAATAATGCAGTTCTGTTAAAGAATCTTTTTTTTACATTTGAAACATAAAGCGATGCAAAGGAGTAACTTTCAAAGTTACAAACAAACTTGTACACACAAAGCTGTGCTGGTTGCAATCCTCCTGACTGATGTCACTGCATTAACATCTTGGAAGGGCAGATACTGAACCTCTGCAGCCACATTCTCTCAGTGCATGTCGTTCCTACAGTCACTGAAACTACTACATGCGCGGAAAGACTAAGCCTCGCACTGGGTTTCAGTAGTTCAACCAGTGCTGGGCAAGTTACATTTTAAAAATAACTTCAGTTAAGTTACGTTACTCTGGAAAGTAAAGCAACTTCGACTACTTTTCGTTACTTTCGGATATAATAAAACTGGGCGTTAGTTTTAAAGTCACTTAACTGAACTCCGTCACTCAGTACGTGACTTTTATCATTGTAGATCTCCTTTAGTTCAGAACACTGTTGAAAAAAAAAAAAAGAAGATAAAACATACAATATTCGTTAAAGTAGGCTGGAAATAACATTATTAAAATATACAACTAACAGGTACTCCAGCAAGAAACATCTAGAAAACTGCCGTATTGGCATCAATACAGCCATTTTCTTAATAAGATTCCTCCCTTACAGTCCGTACAGCCCGTGACGTAGCAAGGCACATGGTTTACACACATATATGTATATGTACAACACTATACTAACTTCGTAGCCAATATGACTCAGTCAAGTGCTGTGTTGGCAGTATTTTTCACATAAAATATTTATCAAGTTGATTTCTGGTGGGCTATGCCTATTTGTAAAATAAAACCACTGAATTGTTAGTTTAATTTGCAGATATCAAACACAACAAAAGTATGGCAATGATAGGTAGTTTTTTACCCATGTTTATATTAAAATAGAACTAGTGTTCACGTAGCATACGAAATAACATTAAAGCCAAACAAAAAAAACTGATTTGCCGTATACGTACGGAAATTATAGCAAGAATTATTTTGCCGGGAATAAATTGACACGGTCATACAGTAATGCCAGCTGCATAATTTACCATTTGAAAATAACACAAGATAATGAAAACGGTAGTTTCCTGATAATATCTCAACAGGCACAAGAAATATCTCTGCAATATATTCGTAATATGTCAAGTTATGCATCTGTTTCAATGCGGATTTACCATGTTTTGCTACTGTAATGATTCTGCAGGTATATTTTCGCTGTGGATGTAACCGGGTTTGCAACACTGCAAAGGGATGGATACACACAGTTCTGCTTCAGTTTAACATACGATAGAAGGGTATTGAAGTCTGTTGTATTACACTAACCCACAGTGGGCTATGCAAAGAATAAAATGGAAGTGATAACTACTTTCCGCCCGGAAACAGATTGACCAAGTTTTGCAACTGGACGACTCAAACATGAAGAGGACAGGACAGATGGCAGCGTAGGTAAAGGTATCAATCCTAGGAATGTATACCGACGTCAAGCGAGCTCCTCCTGCCCCTAACTCGAGACTCACGAAGTTCCCCTTACTTCATCTGTTCTTGCTGCACACGAGATCAAACCACAGTGTTGTAAAGCGGAAAGTAACGTAAAAGTAATTTTTATTTTTTCTGTCCGTTACACTTAATGAGTAACTTTGCAAAAGAATGTAAATAGTTACCACAAAAAGTTACTTTAAAGTAACTCGTTACCGAGTAGTTCGTTACTTTCGTTAAGTTACTACCCAACTCGACTGTATTTACACATACGCACAGTGACTAGTTCGAGAACTCTTACAGTGCTTGAGAAGGCTTTCTGTTGTGGGGCGAAATGGCTGTTTCGAAAATGACATAATTAAAAAAAAACTTCAAAATAACGATTGTTCCTGATCGGAAAACTTTTATTTAAAAAAACCTGCGGGAGTGTTGGTAAACCCCTAGTGTATATACGACATATGGTTCGTGCCCGAAAGCACATGTTCCTACTACTTACGTTGTGTTTGTTCTTGCCGAGATCACATATAAAGGCCATAACTTTCACTCTAATATATACTTTACAATCGATACAGCGGACTAATATTACGTCGTCTCACAGTTTGTTGTTATTATAAAGATCTCTTCGTAGTGCACGTATATCACCAAGTCTGCCGCATGAATGCCGCACACACAGCAGCCCGGATTGCTATTATACGCACGTATGCTAACCATTCTGACCACTCCATTTGAATTCGTTTGATACGCTCATTGTGCACATGAATTATGCTCGGCGAGACTAATACAAATCTGTCACAAACGCGAGCTTTGAAACCCGTAATCAAGTCCTCACTTTTGTCAGTTTAACCAAGAAGTAACGAGCGATCAACAAATCAGCTTACTTTTCTTCTGTGATCTTGTGTAGCGTCAAGCACGTGGCCGTAACAGCAAACAAACGCTACAGAATACTGTTTTAGATGATCAAATATTGCAACGTTTCTGACGGCACAACCTATGACAATCTTCATCATGCAGACGACAAAAACAAGGTTAAACCAATATGTACGGCCAGGAATAATTATCTTTGACTCATCCGCATTCTTGTCATTTTTAAACTCTAATCAGACATAAAACTTCCTAAGTTCCCTGAGAAAACTTGGCAGCCTGAGAATCCCGTAAGAACGACTTCACTCAATACGGAAAACATACCGTTATAAGCTCTAGGCCAAGTCCACTACATAACAAAATGGACATTTATTTATCTTTTTTTACTGAGCTAAAACTAGTTTTCTAATTTATTTACACAACTTATTAAGACTAGATTACTGCCGCAACACAAGATTCAGTTGGTGAACTTCGTTGCCAAGATGAATTCGGAGCACTAAAGTTCGGGTTCGAATCCCGGTTAATTTATTGATAAATGTGTGTCGTTAGTGATGAGCGGTGTGGTTATTTTTAATTCAGGAGTACAGTTCTCATGACGTACCGCTTGAGGGTTTTAGGCGCTCCTGGCCTCACACTACTCGCGGCTTCTTCAAGTTTTTGAATCTAATTTTGAAAAATCACCCCATTTGTGATGTGATTGGTTGTTTCCTAGATACGNTGTGATTGGTTGTTTCCTAAATACGCTATGTATCTCAAGCGTTTTAAACTTCTGTTAAACTGGATTTTTACTTTTATTTTATCTATAAATTAGCCCACAATATTTCATTTACAATTTATTTGAAGGAAAAAAAAGAGAATAAAATAGGCGTTTTGCTAATGCCTAGTATTAATAGTTCTCATATAAAATGATATTGAACTGAGAGCGCATAAATGCGGTGCGGGGTCCGCTTGGAGTAGTATTTTATAATTAGTTACGCTTTGTCTGCATGAGGCGGAGGAATTGCCTAGAAGTATAACTTGAGCAGGGCTTCACAGCTCCACTCTCCATACAGTCCCCCAGCTGCTCTCCGCACCGCAGATCAAGACGACGAACAAGACAAACTGATAAGAGACGTGAGGGCCACAACCAATCTCAGTTTCCCAACATTCAACTGCTCACCTGCCAATACGACTAGCAAAAACGGGCGTGGATTGGATTTGAGGTTAGAACACTGTTTAGCAAACAAGTGCTTAGATATGTTCAAATGCAGTTTAATGAAATTCAAATTGGTAAAAGTGTTTTATTAATATAATAATGGTTGTAATTTACGAATTAATCTATAAACAAATACGTTCATCACTGTTGACCATGTGACTTTTGACAATTGTGTTGTTTTGGGGTAGGTCAATGTTGGGTGCATGCGCAGAAGACTAATAAGTTGTCTATCTCATATTTAGTCTATGGATATAACAATCCTTCTGTCATCTGGACAGCAGGCAACGTTCCCAGCGCCAGCTAGGATGTGTTAGTCAACACGTGATATGCAGTTCTGTAACTGTGTTACGCCTGGGCCGACGCCACGCCACTATACAGGATGCTCCAGAACGCGCGCACAACGACCACACCGCGTGAATCCTCAGCGGAAAGGGAGACAAAAATGTCGTACGAACACATCTTCCGTGCACNGGAAAGGGAGACAAAAATGTCGTACGAACACATCTTCCGTGCACAATGTGGCAAAACAACACGGAGATAGTCCTCTCTTGCGCTGACGTCGTACTTCCACTGGCCTGTCCATCACGGCACGGGTTCAAATCCCACCCAGTCCTACCATTTGTTCAACGTTAAGTTTACATAACGTGTTGACCATTGTACAAATGAGGGGACTAACTGCGTGCTTTGTTGCCACATTGTGCACGAGAAATGTCATCGTACGACATCTTGCCAGTAAAATTTTCGTCTCCAATTTCGCTCGGGATTCGCGTGGTGTGGTTCTTATGCGCGCGTTCTGAGACACCCTGTACATGAGAACTAGGTGACCGCCAATCTTTTCACACCAAGAAGATGTGTGCCGGTGGTGGATAGGAAGAGGGGGAGGTGAGAAAGGCAATCAACAGCTGATAAAGTATGTTTTACAGATCGATCATAAAAAAATCGCTGAAATATATGTATAAATATAAATAATTACAACTAATCGGATTATTATTTATTGCTTTATGTTTTATATAAATAAGCCTATTTATTACATATTACCACGGGCGATTTTTAACCAGAAAGAGTTGATCACTATTGCTCATTTTTATGAGCGATGGCAACATTCGACTAGATTGTAGGATATTCCAGTGTTCGCTGACTCGTTAATTATCACTAGTTGCCAGTAGGGACGCTAATATCCTAATAAATTCGAAATAGTTAAGGGGGCGCCATGTTACCTTGCCCAGGCCTGTACTATCCGGGAGCGTGTACCACCTCGGCCCCCTACAGACAAGGGGGCAGGCAGGTGTGCGTGTGTGGGCAGCTGGGCGAGCAGGAAGGCGACCAGGCGTGTCACACGGAGACCGTGGTCCAGGAAGACGGCGAGATGTAGCGTGCTATAAATAGCCGTGCGAGGATGACCGCAGGCGACAAGCAGTCACGGAGGATGTGGACGCAATACTCGACACACAATGGCGTCGCCAGTCTGCTTCCTGCACCTTCGCCACGACGCCCCTCCCCCCCCTCTCTCTCTCTCTCTTCCCGACCATGCTTACGTCACCATCTACGTCTGCGGTTCCACCAAACTTGAACAATCACACCACATATTACGTGTTTGGTTCATCCCTAAATATGTCATGCATCACAAACGTTTTATACTTGTGTTAACATTATGGTGCCTTATTTTTAGTTGCATTTATATTTTATCTACAAATTGTAATATTTCATTTAAAGTTAATGTGAATAAAACCAGTGAGAAAATAAGTGTGTTGGTAATGCCTAGCAATAAATAGTCCTCATGCAGTGAGTGCGCACGAACGCGGTGGNCAGTGAGAAAATAAGTGTGTTGGTAATGCCTAGCAATAAATAGTCCTCATGCAGTGAGTGCGCACGAACGCGGTGGATTGTCCCTATGGTGAACTCTTCTGTACTTCGTTAAGCTTTGTTTGCACGAGGCGGAGGAGTGTCCTGGAGGAAGAACTTCAGGAAAGTGTGCAGTGACCGCGAATGGACTGCACCGCCACACAACACCGCGTCTCACAGGTTCCGGTTGTNAACTTCAGGAAAGTGTGCAGTGACCGCGAATGGACTGCACCGCCACACAACACCGCGTCTCACAGGTTCCGGTTGTTCTACTTTCCTATTAAATGAATACTTCAGAAATGCTTTATCTATAAATTGTATTCCGTAGCCAATGACTACACACGCCCGGCACTTATGGTCATGCCAGGCTGCCAATCATAATAATTACGATGGCAGTATGTAAAATAATATTGGCACTTATGTAAACAAACAATAGTAATAATTGATTTTATGTACTCTCATTTAAGTTATAATAAAAATAACTTTCGCTGCTGAAGTGTGATATGATAATCCGGCTTCATTGCGTTTTTTTCTTTTTTTAGAATATACTTTCTGAAACATCCAAAATGCAAATGCGCTCGAATTTTAATTTAAAATAATTTGTTTTAATTTTTGTTTTAAGTAAATTTTAGCAAAATATTTTACAGTGTTACAAAATATATGCATTATTCTTTCATATGCAACATTATTCATACACTGAGAGAAAGGTTCGGTCAAGTCAACCAAACGTGTGTTTGTATATGGCGAAACAAAGATATGGTTGATTTAACGAAATATTTTGTTGAGTAAACCAAATGTGAAAGTCAATAAAACTTACTTGGTTCAGCTAACGAAATATGTATCATACCTGAATCAAACAAACCATGTTTTTGAGCCAACAAAATTGTTGTAATATAATATACAATGCAATATTAAAAGTTTGTTATATTTTTAAGATGGCAACACTGTGAACAAATGATTAGCTATCAAGCTACCGTTGGAGTGTCATGGCGCTGTGTGCCTTGTTGAAATTATATTGTTCTTTCTTAAAACTAATAAATAGTTTATTCAAGTGATACGGAGTATTTCTTTATAAAACCTACAAAAATCTGCCTAACAAAATATTTGGTTGAATCAGCCGTATACATTTGTTTGGTAATACACAAACAAATGCTTGGTCGGCTCAACCAAGCCTCTCTCTGTGTACTATTCTAGCAATTGTGTTAGGGTATGTACTAACGTGCAATCAGCTGCGCGTGCTATGTGGTAGTGCCACTGTACTTCCAGAGTACATTCATGGTTGTTCCCAACTATTCTGCTATTCCTCCGCATCATGCAAACTAAGTCTAGGGAATTACACCACAGTGGCAATGCACCGCATTTGTGGGCACTCACTTCTATCATAATTTACACGCGAACTATTTTTTAGTAGGTATTACCAACACACCCATTCTGTCTCTGCTCTAATCATATTAATTATAAATGAAATGCTGTAAATTAAAGATAACACCAAATTATAAGTTTAATTTAACAAAACATAAGATAATTTTATGTTAACAGAAGTATAGAATGCATGTGACACACAACACACACGGCTTTTCTTATTATTTATTATATTCCGTATTTGTATATGGGCCTTGACTCTACGAGCATATTACGTTCGTATTATTTTCTAAAAATGTCATTTACGTATTTTAATGGTAATCATTTCTCTACATTGAATTTGGTTGTATTCCGTTTATTTTTCTAAATGTAGGCCCCTATTATGTTTTGTCATGTCCTCTGTTTTGTATGTGTGTGTTGTGTCTGACATGTTCCATATCCCCGAGCAGCTAGCTCACGTGGGATCTACGGGATGTCAAATAAATAAGTTAATTAATGAAGTCATGCATGGGGTGATTTTAAGAAAACCTGCTTCAAAAAGTGTGCTGATACTGCGAACAGACAATAGTCTATTCGCGTTTCTTCGCAATTTTTTAATCAAATCTTTGACAAATCATCCCATGCATGCTGTTTGGTTGTTTCTTATATATGCAGTGTATCACAATCGTTTTGTACTTGTGTTAACATAAACGTACCTTATTTTTTTTGTTAAATTGAACTTATGTTCGTATTTTATCGATAAATGATAATATTACATTTATAATTATTGTGAATAAAACCAGCTAGAAAATAGGTGCGTTGGTAATAACCAGTAAGAAATAGTTTCTATGCAAAATACAAATAAACTAAATGCGCACGAATGCGGTGTGGGTAGTCCCTTTGGTGTGATTCTCTATACTAAGTTAAGCCTTGTTCACATGAGGACGAGGAATAGCCTGAAGGCATAACTTTGGCAGGGCTTAGGAAAAGTTGGAAGTCGTGAATGGAATGTAATTGAAGAGGCAGTAAGAGACGTATATTCCATTCACGGTTACTTCCAACTTTCCTGAGGCCCTGCTAAAGTTCTAATTCCAAGATATTCCTCCGCCTCATGCGAACACAGCTTAGTTAGGTCTTGACAATTACACCCAAGGCACTACACATCGCATTCGTGCGCGAGAGTAGTAATACTTTGCGTAAGAACTGTTCCCGACCAGGCATTACCGACACACCTGATTTCTCACTGTTTTTAATAATATTAACTATAAATTAAATAATGTTGTTTATAGATTAAATGTAAGTAAAAAAATATATTAACCAAAAATAATTTATTTTTAGTTTAACAGATGTATAAAACGCCTGTGATACATGGTATATTGAGGAAATAACCAAACGCGTCATAGATGGGGTGATTTTTCAAAGGTTAATTTCGAAAAAAAAATGTGAAGAAACGGCGAATAGACTATAGAGTTGGCTGGCAACGTCNTAACGCGTCATAGATGGAGTGATTTTTCAAAGGTTAATTTCGAAAAAAAAATGTGAAGAAACGGCGAATAGACTATAGAGTTGGCTGGCAACGTCAGCTAGGAGCGTGCAGCGGTGGAGGGGAAGGAATCAAAGATGGCGGGCGCCGCAGGCTTGTTAGCGGCAGGGAGGCGGCGGCCAAGTTGGCAGCCGTGCGCGGGCGCCCGGAAAATCAATGCCAAAGTGGCGAAAAGAGCGCGCGAGAGCGGGCGAAAAAGAGAGGAGCGGCGGATATCGTCAAGGCGCAGGTGATTAACAGAGATGAGACCGCCCGGCGCTGTGTGTAGAGGAAGGGGGGAGGCGACACCCCC
>NQII01001246.1:241400-253860 GCA_002778355.1 Clitarchus hookeri
GTCGCAGGATCCGAGCACCAGAAAAGGCCACCAATCACGTTCGTTTGCTGGTATAGTTTATTCACAGTTTCTTCAAACTTTTTAGATCAAACCTTTGGGAAATCACTATGTATGACGTGGTGTTTTTATAAATATGTCATGTATCACAAGCGATTGATATATACTGTTATATGGGCGCCTGAGAGGCGTATCAGAGTTCGTGAGGGATGGAGGTCTTAATAAATAAAAAAAAAGAACGAACTGTGATTTCTAGTTTATTTACAACATTGAATTATCTGTCTTCACTAATACTCTCTTTATTTAACAGTAAACGCAATATTTATTGTCTATTTCAACTCTTATTAAAGCNTTTAACAGTAAACGCAATAGTTATTGTCTATTTCAACTCTTATTAAAGCACTTCTTAATGTCAATTAACTCATTCTCATCATTAACACGTATCAAGTCTATATGTTGCCATCATTTCTAATGTCTTTCACTCACGCGTCCAGTCCAATAGTCCAGCCTGCCAGCCGCACTCTTCACTGCTTGATACTCGCAGTCACAGATTTCCCTGCCGCTGGTCACTTCTCTCGCCACTCGTCGTCTATCGCCCGGAACTGAAGCCACTCATCCATCCAACAACTCCACTCAACTCCCAGCTCGGAGGACTGTCACACTTATATATCGTTCGCCCTGGCCATCTGGAAGGTTCGACGCTCCCCGAGTCACGCTGAGAGCGAGGTCAGTAATCCAGAGCATTCTCCAGACAACGCAGAAATAAATACAACCAGGGTCAGTTTTATTTTAATATTACTAGAAATTTATTAATTAAAAAATTAGTCGCGTAACTTTTGATTTTGTGGTTTTTATGTTTTTATTCGAAAGAGAGTTAGCCCCTTAAGTCGGAATCCGTACATTGCATTAACTATTGCTGTATGCAAATGGTTTTGTTAACCGAGATCTACAGTCAATAAAACAAACTACATCGAAGTGGTTCAAATTCAGTCCATTTTGTAAGTCGGAAATTCGCGCGCAGCAAATCCTTCCCAAAGCACTTAAGAATATTAATGAATTGACGTACATGTTGTGTAATTAGGAGGACAACAGCACCATTTCAAATTTTGTAACTGCGTTTTTCGAGTGTTACAGCGAAGCAACATTACTCCATGGCAGGTTTCCGACGTTCTACCACAATAATGACATCCTCTACTTTCGCAATGAAGAGAGGCAATATTGCACATCAAACTTTTACAAGTTACATACAGAAAACCCTACTCAGGAATTGATCGTTTCATCTGCAGTGATTTGCAATATTNACACACACACAATTTGCGCGGAAATAAAACAGAATACAATATTTCTTTTCTTCAGAGCATTCTAGAAAGTGTTAGCTTGAACGAACCTCAACATATCGGCCATTTTCTTTCCCCGGTCGTCCGCCCATACAGACATCTAATTGGCTTGTCATATAAGGGCAACACGAGGTATTTGCAACATTTTGAGTTGCAGAATACCATTCCGACTCGGAAAGATAGTTACGTGGTAATTGTATAACAATGACAGTAAAATTTCTGAGAGTGTGGTCCCTGGACTTCTCCATGAGCAGTTGGAAGTATAAAACTAAAAGAATATTCAGATGCTAACACAGAAGCCACATGTAACGTCATGCTCATTCCACGCGACTCAAATTGTCATGGAATCAAGTAAAGATCACTGCAAACGGAAGTTCACGTCTTTGGTCCCTGTGCATAAGCGTGTGTTGTAAATACGTCAACTTCAACCTGTATATACGCTGCACACTTTTCCCTAAATGGAGTGTTTACGGTAGTAGCAGAGCGAGTTCCAATAGGCATTGCACTCGACTGTACACAACACTATCAACATTGCCAGAGGACTACGGTATGCATACAAAAGAAGAATGCATACGTTTTGCAACACATTAAAATTTGTTTTTAGAATTTACTTAATTAAATGTTTTAAAAAGTAAGTATTTGTAATTAAAATGTACGTATATTTCCTTTTTGAACGTTTTAAAAAGCACTTTTTGCAAGAAAATCTTTGTTAACAATGGGAATAGTAACAACGACCGAGGTTCTATGTATGGAAAATATTGTTATTCATGTTAAAAGAACATAACCAATTGATTTTACGTACTATCATTACATTTCAGTTACAAAAATGATAACTTTCCTGTATGAAATAGATGTGCACAAAATCAATTACTAAAAATATTTGTGAACAGTTACTAATTTGTTAGTAGGTCTACATACAACCACATCAACGAATGTGATAATCTAGCTACATCAATTTTATTCTTTTTCAGCGTCCCGAATGGAAATATTTGATTAAAATTCTGTCTTAAGTAATTATTATTTTAAACATTGAAATAAATAAATTCTATAAAAATATTTTATTGTTGCAAAATAAGTGTATTTTTGTTCGATATGCAACACAAATCGTACTCCCCAGACAGTTGTTATGATNATTTTATTGTTGCAAAATAAGTGTATTTTTGTTCGATATGCAACACAAATCGTACTCCCCAGACAGTTGTTATGATCCAGCAAAGTACGCGAGGCAGCGGACAGTTACGCATTGAGACTATACAGAGTGATTCTAAAACCATGGGGCAAACATTGAGGTGTGGTAGAGCTCACTAAAACAAACAACTATTGTATAGGAATATATGGGCGGGAGTGACGCCNGGCAAACATTGAGGTGTGGTAGAGCTCACTAAAACAAACAACTATTGTATAGGAATATATGGGCGGGAGTGACGCCTTGAGACACAAAAACATAACACATTAACGGAAACATAAAAGGTCATTAGCAGCATACTTAACGAGTGATTCCGTACAGGAAATGTTAACACAGTTGCTGGAAATGCATCCACCAACAGTCACGCATGCTTGGCGACCTCTACATATGGCGTGATTGGCTGACAATGGTGGCGATAGTTGAGGGCAGTCAAACGGTGCGCCAGTGACCTGCTGCATCAGCGAACAAAGCATTTGCGCTTGAGAGTTCGGCCGTGATGGGTGATTTTACGAATAGCGAAAAAGCAGACATGCACCTAATGTGTTGCATTTCATGTGTTATTTTTGTGTTTGTGCCTCAACGCGTCACTTCCGCCCATATATTCCTATACAATAATTGTTTGTTTTAGTGAGCTCTATCACCATCCTCAATGTTTGTCCATGATTTTAGAATCACCTGTATAATACTTGGCTACACTGTGTACTGGGTCTGAGGACCCGCGCCGAGATGAAACCCCCGAATGCAGCGTGGCGTACGGCGACTGCACCATTCAGGTAATTGATTACGACCATCCTCGCTCGCTAATAACGTGCACCTACAATAATTATATTACAACTCTGTTCAGTCTTCATTCATAACCTACATTTATTTAGCATAATCCTTCCCTCATCTGAAACACATAAACAGAACTTGAAATAGTTTAGCGCGAAGCATTACGCAGTGCGCGTAGTAGTTTGTGGTGTGTATAGTCCGGACTTTAGTGCTACGTTAACCAGAAGTAACTGGCAATATAAATAGACGTGGCGCCGTAGTGTGGGCACGAGGTAGAGTACATATGGCAGCTGCGCAGTGATCATTTCCTGCACAAACTATCACAAACAACTTGGCTTCGAGTAAGGTCAGTAAACGCCCTTTAAATAAATAAATTAATACATCGGTACATTAATTTTGACTACGCCATAACCAAAATACTATGAAATCACGTTACGCCTGTTTTCTCGTAAAATCCCGGTGTAAACAAAATCAACATCGTTGCTTTGAAACGTGATTTACATCACTTTTCGGCAATTCTTCAGGCAATGTTGCGGAAAGTGCAGAGCAGAGGAGCTTTTCTCACGTTTGAGGACGAGANATATAATAGTCTTAAGGGGCGGGCCTGCCTGCCTGGAGCTTTTCTCACGTTTGAGGACGAGAAGCGCGCGAGCTATAAGGGCTGCACTGGCACGCGCTACAAGTACGCCATCGCCTCTACGCGCAGGGCTATGAACTGGCGTGCAGTGATATCGTCGTGCTGCGGGTATCTACAGGACCCTGTTAAGCGGTGACCCTGTCATTTTATTGGTGGAAAGTCTGCAAGGTTCAGTGCATGTCCCTCGATTTCTTCTGTGTGTGTATAACGCGTGTATTTTGAGATACCCACCGCACTTTGAAAAATGCGTTTTTGGCCGCGCTGGAGTGCTCTCAAAAGGCTTTTCTAATGTGCGTGATGTCTTGGACGTGATTGACAGGCATAGTCTGAAGTTTGTGTTCTTTTCGTAGCCCAGCACACTGCAACGCAGTTCGAGCACCGGGCAGGCGTACTCCTTAAGGCCCGGCTTCACCTCTTACTTCGTTTCCGCGCCATTATGTCGCATTCATAGTAATTACTCACAATCTACGATTATAGACTATTTACATTTTAAGAGTTGTTTAATATTTTCGTGTTTAGTTTCAATTGTGTGTGAAGTGCTAGTTGCGAAAAGTCAGCAACATATTTATAATTAACAAAAAAATTCCTACCTCATTGGAAGCAGGACTTTACACGCAGTGAAGATTAAATACGAAAGTATTAAACTACTAGTAAATTGCAAATTTTCTATAATGCCTCAAACTGAAATAGTGACGTGAAAGGTGAAGCCGAGCCTTATTTGCAGCAACGTCACGGCGTATAGGCTGTCCACGGTAAAGTGAGCACTTTTGAGGCCCTAGTTACTTTTTTTTAATTTCAGCCACTTTTTACACTTTAACCAACTTTCTGAATAAATATAGCCATGTAAGTAATAAACAGTGTGTATATTCCACTGCAGTCGGAATTTAACGTCTCAGACTAAAATAAAATCCATTTACTGACTATTATTAAAAATGAGGGGACTTTCAAAGTGCTCCCTTGACCGTGAATAGACTATAGCTTAGTGCGACCTGCAGCGGGACTGACTGCCTCCTGTGCGGCGTGGCGCCTCATTACAGCCGCGGCACACGACCATCCGGAGCTACTGTGGAGAGGGGGGAGTTTAATTACCGCGGAGAGGTGACTAGGGCCCTTCATTACGACCGCAACCTGGCGGCCGGGGCCGGCTGCCCCGCGGGCCAACTGCTCTGCTACCGCCCCACCCCCTCCGGCTATAAAACACCGGAGGCCACTTCTTGTAGCCCGACATCCCCTGGCTTCGTCGCGCGCTCGTTCCTAACACCGCCCTACCAGATCCGCAAATACACACATATACAACATGTCCCAGAAATTGTACACACGCGCCAAACACCAATAAACACTATGTTTTTTTTAACACTGGTATAATGGTTCAAATTAATAAAATAATAGGGTGTTCACGGTTGATTCAGCACTTTTAACGTCAGCATTTGAAAAACGTCACTCCCATACCTGCATGTATTTTACACGAATACATAGTATATTTTCAATCTTGGACTTCTTTTTTACAAATCTCCATAGCCAAACTTTATGCCATGGAATTACAAATCTATGCATGACATGAGACTACTTAACATAATTTTTGTACGGTTTCAGATATATTAATATTTTCCAACGTGGGACAGAAATTATTAAACCATGAGGAAAGCTTTGATTACGGTTTCAGAGAGAAACAAAGCCAACAAATTCTGAGCAGCCACAGTGCATGCACATTGTTTTGGGGACAACCTGTGTATACTCGGTATCTTTGTTCTCCTCCGCGCACCAGAGAGCCTTGTTTATTAAAGTGGCGGGGAACTGTTCCCTCGCATTTTGGACTTTCATAATGCGAATAGAAATTATTTTACGAGACAGCAGAAATAATTTACAGTTCTCCAGGATTTTTAACGTGTTAGCCATTCACTGCCTCGGATCGTTTTGTGACTTGGGCGTGCAGAGAAGTGATTGTTTTCTGCGGATATACTTCTACAATACAGACTTCAATAAAACTGTGAATTAAAAAAAAAACAACACAGGCTGGCATATCTTTACTCTGAGAGTCTTTGGATATCGATAAATTTTTGGAACTATTTTGGGGGTGAAAGGAACGAGTGTAACAATTTCATTTGAGGCTGTTTACGGTAAAGTGAGCACTTTTGAGACCCTAGTTACTTTTTCCTTTCAGCCATTTTTTTTATCCTTTAACCACCTTCTTAAATAAATGTTGCCATAAATTTAATTAACACAGTGTGTGTGTTCCACCGCAATCGAATGTTAACGTAAATTGCTAAAATAAAAATATATGTATTGACTATTATTCTAAACGAGAGAGCTTTCAAAAGTGCCCACTTTACCGTGGATGGCCTATACCCTAGTTCATTGGTTAAAGTCGTGTATAAAATAAACACCCAGTTTTACTCCTTTGCCATAACCGACGACGTTCATTCATAACCCTTCCAGTCTGGCGGGGAGTTGGCTCGGGCCAGCGCGGCGTCTAGAGCTGACACTCGGGCGGTTGCTGGTGAGACTTGGATATAGGGAAATACATGGTAAAGAAATTCTGTTTTTTTTTTAAGTCCATTTTGAAACTTGAAACAAAAACCTAAATGGGAGAAATGATACTCTCAAGCTCTGTATCAAGGCCAATATTACAATTTGTTTTTCAATAATTTTTTATTTAATTATTAAAGTTTCTGATCTTTCCAGAAAATAGACTATACATTAACGTTAAAAAAAACGACTTCGATAGCAAAGAAGTACGTATTTTTCTGCTCAAAAAAGTCCATGGTTGTATATACGTATGCATGTTTAACAGGAACGCCAAAAAACCTCATAATATTTGTCAAATACGCGGTGCAGAGCGAGGATACAAGAGAGCAGAGAGGATATTGCCGGGAAGACGGCTGGCTACGTGCGTCGTTGGGTGCACGTAGTGAGTCACTACGTGCGTCGTTGGGTGCACGTAGTGAGTCACTACATAGTGAGTCACTACATAGTTAGTCACTACAGTCCACGTGGACCCGCGTTCCCAGAGTCTACACGTCACATTATATATACACGCCACACGACTTGACAAACAGAATGCTCTGACACACACATCGATTTGCTTGCTACTCAAATATGGGAGTCTTCATGGTGTATATTGTTTATCAACTTATTTCGCTGTAAAAAAATCATTAGAATAATTAAAAAGTGGCATAAATCACAATCCGATAGGAAACAATTAATTGCAGTTTTCTCTGTCACTAATTAAATTAATTTCAGCAGGTCCAATTTAAAATAAAACAGTAGTTTTCAGAATACAGGTTAATATTAGAACTTGTGATATTTTGCAGTTGCTATATTTTCAAAACTCATTATCACAACATCTGACTTACTACGGTAGGATNTTAGAACTTGTGATATTTTGCAGTTGCTATATTTTCAAAACTCATTATCACAACATCTGACTTACTACGGTAGGATCCGCCTCAAGTTTCCGCTGGCGTGGTTCGGACATCAAGGTGACTGATACGTGGTCGAGAGGCCCGAGTTAGAACCAAGACGCCGGTAGTGCGAGTTTTCTAACGTCTTGTGGGGGCCGGGGTATTTGCCGCTAAGATACTTCACTAAGCAGTTCACTTAGCTTCCACCTTAGAGATAACNGTCTTGTGGGGGCCGGGGTATTTGCCGCTAAGATACTTCACTAAGCAGTTCACTTAGCTTCCACCTTAGAGATAACGTGTCGTAAGTCGTGAGCGAATCTGTGCCCAATGATCTGCTTCTGACACTACAATTTCCTGCTCTTCCAAATGGTGCTAACGGAAGGTTTTCTTCAACGGTAGACGACAGTTTCATGTTTTTTTTTAACTCGAAATAACAATTTTTAAATTATTAAATACAAAATTGATTATTTAATAGATCTGTGCCTTGTTATTTTTTTTTGTCAGCAGCTAAGTTACGACTGTACTTAATTTTTCAATTTTTTAAATGAGATTTATTTCCTTGCTCACCATTCGCAAGTACAATTTATAGTGAAAATATCCATGTTTGTAAATAAAAATGTTTAACCACATATCAAGTGATAGACTTGACTAATGTTTTCTTTAAGAAATAGATTCAATATAGTAATGAATGGCACATTCATTTGCCTAAGAATGCATGTACCCTTCTAAATCACTAATTCGAACAGTGAAATACTACTGACTTAATATGTAATCATTTTGCTGCCACTGGTCTGCGAATGCGCGGAACTCACTTTCGATAAGTGATATGAAGTAGTAGTTTAACTGTCAATCAGTGTATATCAGTGGTAATTTTATTGACTCCGATCACGGATATAATCATTAGTCTTTAAGTGATTTAAGTTGATAATATTTCACTGATTTGCAGTCGAATTCCCCTGGTTTGAAGCAGTAATCACAGATTAAATTTTAGAACGTGTACAGATCTCGAAATAAAAAGGAAAGGTTATCATCTGTACATAATAAATTAATCTGCAGAGTGGTTTAATGTTACGGGGATTGGATACGGCAGATAAATTTGGTTACGATTAACTTTTATACCAACTTCCAGATCACAATAATTTTAATTTGTTTTCGAAGTTTATGTATCAAAATTAAAGAATACGCAAGGTTACGTAGTATTTATTACCGATTTTATAAATCAAATTTTGGCGCTGGCTTAATTAGTTAATGACAACCATATTTTCATCACTATGGGTTCCGGGAATTTATGTATCTCCGTCGGCGAATTTAAACTAACTTTATGAGCTTTCTAACGTGGCCAATTCTTTATTTAAACAAACATCTGTTTAAAGGTCCTGCAGTTGCAACACAAATAACCATTTTATTTATTTAATACAACATCACGACACTGTTTCTTAAACCATTTAATTAGTATGGGCTGATATCGCCAATACTGTATTGGCATAAGTTACGCCCGCATTTCTGAAGGAAAATCTTGCTCTAACTACAGCATGTAAATTGATACCCATGCTGACGTCATTGAGTGTTACGTCATGAATTCACGCAATGACATTCACGTTGGCTGTGTTTGTTTATATCCCATTTATGTTATGCAAAGTTACCACTAGCTACTGCCGGCATCTGCAAAACGTGTTTGCAAAATAAATATAACAATTTGCACATGTCATTAATCCTAGAATAGTTCTTGTAAACATACAAATGTAAAATCATTAGACTCACTGTTGAGTTTACGCAGCGCACGGCGACTGCACAGCGTCTTCATTATTTTGCTCCGTGTTTGCGACGAACGCGAGAATGGCGAACAAAACCTCTTGCAACTTTCGAATCAGTCTCGATGCTAACTAGTTCGCATATGAATCAACTTAGGTGGATTAGAAAAAGCTTGCCGAGTGTCGATTGCAAATGCGTAAGACTGCACCCATATTCTCTGACTCATGTAACTTGGCAAGATTTTGACAGTTCGACGAAAGTAGGGCCAATGTTTACTTTTAGTTTATGCAACCTTCCGCCATCAGCTGGTGCGTCAAGTGGAGGCTGTATTTTTATCAACACGCTGTCAACTAATCCACTTGCCATTGTACTGTAACGCTAAACAAATATTACGGTATTTTAGACTGACATCTGTCTAAAAAAATTCGTAGGTTATAAAAGTAAAAATATAAAACCTTGCAAAAAATTTNGGTATTTTAGACTGACATCTGTCTAAAAAAATTCGTAGGTTATAAAAGTAAAAATATAAAACCTTGCAAAAAATTTAATATTTGCTGACTCCTTTTTAATTTGTCCGAGACAGCGCATTTGGGTTAACATTTGCGAGACGGTGGTTGTAGTTCTTATCACATTTTGGACGTCATAGCTAATATAATTGCAACTAAAAGTAATTCGGGAAACTTGATTGACAACGCACTTTTATTCGCCAACTCCTCACCAACGACTATTGCAAAACCGTAATTATGCTATTATCGATACTAAACAGTTCGAGTTGGAGATATGTAGCGTGGAATGACGTAATAATTGCTTAAAAACTATTCACGCTTGTCCCACTTTCTACGTTTTATTAATACAATATAGTAACAACATGGAAACAAGGAAATGGGTTTTCGGGAGAACAACATGGCGATTATTGGACGTAGACGAACGATTACCGGCCCAATAGAAATTATTTGTTATCAAGATCGCTGTACAAGAAATATAGTATGTTACTTTAAAAATTATGCAGAGCTCGCGGAAAAATAAAACTATTGGTATCTGTTCGTAAATTTGTTATTTTACACACAAAAGCTATTATTTTCTGGCTGATAATGCTTCGGGAAAGAGCGGACAGATGGCGCGCATGGCATGGCAGGGCGAGTTGTGAGCCGAGAGCGTTACTCAACAGATAGCAGCACGTTCACCTGCCTTCCTCTTGATCCCGTCTTTTTTAAAAGTGACTTTTCTTCTATTACTGTGTCGAAACGACACGAATTTGAAATATATTTCGTCAAATTATTAGAAAAAATAATTCAACAATACTATGCAATATTTCTGTATGCTTTTGGAATTAATATCAAGCACATATGGAAAGCATGGATGGAGAGTGGGGATACGATGTGAAAAAGGTTTTGAAGTTGCGTTTCATTTGGATACGGATCGTTCTATTGTGCATTTCATTTTGAACACCTATACATTACTACTTTATCACGAAGTTTAGTTTGTAACACTAACAACCACTGTTTTGTGACCACATAAAATAAAATGTTTTAATTAATCTAGGAACTCTTTATTATCGCGTATTTTCTGCTTGTCTGATGTGCGTCGGCAGTGCACTCAGAATAGCCAACGTAATATCAACTTTTGTTCGTTCGTGCATCAGCTGATACCTGATTTTTTAAATGGCACTTTGTTTCGTATATTTCAATTGCCACTCATTCACTGTCATAATCTTGCCAAGTTATATTAGACGGGACAATACTCGCCTTCAACCGGCCCAGCGGCCCAGCAGCAAGTGGCCATAACCGAGCGAGGAGGCACAATAGTCAAACGTCTTGCTTTTCAACTTTTTTTTCGTGAACGACCAAGGGACATACGGTGGGTCAAAGTCCACCACCTGCTGTGCGTCAAGATTCCATTAAAGTTACTCTCCGAAAGTTTGCCTGCAAGTCTGTGAGCTGCAACTTGTCATACACGAAAATGCAACCTTCACAACAAGAGGGTATGGTATGGTGGACGAACCAGGCAGCCCCGTTAAGTCGAGCCATTCATTTCATTTCTTTGTACTCCGTGGATTCCTACTTGAGGTTGTTCTCGGGAACATAGCGCTTATCAGTACACTTTTCTACAATGCATAGTAAATTACAGAAATTTATAAATATTAGACATAAAACATTCAGCGACACCATAACATTATTAACAGTATCAGTACAATAAAATAAAAAGGTAACCTTGAAAACTACCATCAGTGAAAACATTTATCTACACTCACAATATCTAATCTTTATTTGCCCATCATATACAAATCAAATCCTTCATGTTAATAAAATGATCCATATTATCACAGCGTCGTAGCAGGTGGACGGTCTCACGGCGACTGTCTTCAACAAGCGGAGGGTCGCTGCGACATGTTGCACACGTGTGGACGCAACGTCATATGTGTAGATCCCGTCTCTAGTGTCCAAGACACGCGTATACTATGTCTCTAGTGTCCAAGACACGCGTATACTATGTCTCTAGTGTCCAAGACACGCGTATACTATGTCTCTAGTGTCCAAGACACGCGTATACTATGTCTCTAGTGTCCAAGACACGCGTATACTATGTCTCTAGTGTCCAAGACACGCGTATACTATGTCTCTAGTGTCCAAGACACGCGTATACTATGTCTCTAGTGTCCAAGACACGCGTATACTATGTCTCTAGTGTCCAAGACACGCGTATACTATGTCTCTAGTGTCCAAGACACGCGTATACTATGTCTCTAGTGTCCAAGACACGCGTATACTATGTCTCTAGTGTCCAAGACACGCGTATACTATGTCTCTAGTGTCCAAGACACGCGTATACTATGTCTCTAGTGTCCAAGACACGCGTATACTATGTCTCGGTTACGAAGACCATTTTCTGATATAGGCTGTTCACGGTAAAGAGAGCATTTAAGGCCCTGCTAAATTTCTACATTTTTACCATTTTTTAACATAACAACATGTGACTAATAAACACAGTCTATACATTTCACATATTCCAAATGTCAACGTCCGAAGCGGCCACAAAACATATTTATTACTGGTGAAAACCTTTCGGAGGAGTCTCAAAATTTGCTCACTTTACCGTGAATAGCATATAGTTTTATAGAGTAGCGCGCCAGTGTTGTTTACACGACGTACCATTCCACATGAGCTTGTTCTAACACATAAAAGCCATACTACTTGTTTCGTCAATTCTGACGAACCTTGTCCTACATCTCCCGCCTTATCCATCCCAACTGTCAAAAGACCACCTTCGTAGCCGAGGCAGGACATGCTCGCCTGCCCACCGCCGTCGTGTTTCTCCTTACAACTTCCTCTGCAAGCCGTGAGCATTTCCTGTCTTCCGCACACGCGTGTTGTTCCACGGT
>NQII01001246.1:274332-325573 GCA_002778355.1 Clitarchus hookeri
GAGAGAGAGAGAGAGAGAGAGAAAAAGAAGAAGAGGAGAATGAAAAGCCGGGCAGGGAGACAGACGCGACAGCCGCCACACACACACTGCCCGTCACGCGATTAGCCCCGCCCTCTCCAACCCTCACACCAGCTATAGAGGCGACACTGCCCTGTATTGCGACAACACGCAATGTCAACACGTCACGCGTGCGTCCCTAACGCCCGGTTGCACCATCGTGACCTCCGATCCGGGATCAGCAGATCACCAGTTCAAAAATGATCCAAGTTGCACCGTCCAAGATATCTGCTTAGTTGATCTTGGATCACGTGATCTCTGGCAATAGTAGCGAAAAAATTGCTGGTCGCTTTCTATTGGCTAGAAATGTGTGATGTGATAATTCCGAAGAGGATTATTTTATTTTGGGTGGTTATTTTGAATAGGTGAATTGGATGCATTTGTATAATCGTGTCTAATTTATTTATATTTAAAACCATGGAACAGAAACGAATTGGCTTTTCGGAGAGGGGAACAAAATTTACTAATTGATCTCGTCGAGGAAAAAAAATTCTACTATCAAAAATAAATGCACTGATGCCATTAAAAAAAAAANATTTACTAATTGATCTCGTCGAGGAAAAAAAATTCTACTATCAAAAATAAATGCACTGATGCCATTAAAAAAAAAATATAAGGGCATAGGAAAGTCTTACCCGTCAGTTTAATGCATTATCTTCATTATCGGACTCCGATTCNAAAAAAAAAATATAAGGGCATAGGAAAGTCTTACCCGTCAGTTTAATGCATTATCTTCATTATCGGACTCCGATTCAGAGAAATACATATTTTGACGATATGACACAAGTCTATGAATGAACACAAAGAAACTGCAGTGTGTATTAAGCTAAAATACTTACACATAACCTAAATTAGCACAGCATGTCAAACTTCTCTGTTCACTTCATAAACCTGTAAATTGATTTAATTTACGTACGTGAACATTTTATGCCATTTTCAAATAAAAAAAAAGAATCGGTAATGTTTATTTCATCTTCACATAACCTATACTCAGCAGCGAAATTTATTCTTCTCTGAACGACTATCATTGACTTATAACACAATTATTATATTCACAACAAAAAAGAAGAATCTGTCTACCGCGTTAAGATTTCTTCTGCTACATTTTGGAAAGATCAATGTTAAAAGTTCGGCGNAAAAAAGAAGAATCTGTCTACCGCGTTAAGATTTCTTCTGCTACATTTTGGAAAGATCAATGTTAAAAGTTCGGCGACCAAAAATTATTTTCGCCACTGGTTAAGCGCTAGTGTCGCATGTGTACCGGAATCTCTCTATTTCCTACGTTAAAAAATAACTTCGTAACTAAGTAATATATTTCTCTTTTATTATTCACATAGCTAAACTCTGTAATTAAAAGTTACTGAAACACNACTTCGTAACTAAGTAATATATTTCTCTTTTATTATTCACATAGCTAAACTCTGTAATTAAAAGTTACTGAAACACTGGGCACCTAGCCCTAGCGGCGGAAATTTTCCCTATGCCAAACTCTCCCATGAGAAATAACGATTTGTTCCTAACCTGAGTAGAATAAACCTTAACCGCCTCCTTGTGTGTGGTTGATTGTACATGTGGCGGAATAATACACAACGTGCATACAAACAATGTAAAGCAGGGTTTTCAAAAGTGCTCTGTTTACCATGAACAGAATATAGTGAGTGGTGTACAGTCGCGTGCGGAGCTAAGCCACTATACACTGTCCACTCCAAGGTGGTTCCTTGTATTAATCCGCCTGTTCGCGCGCTTTGAGCCAGTACCAAAGCATTCGCCATGTTGCACAACACGAGTAACTGTGCGCAATTGCCCCGAAACCGAAACGATTAACTAAAATATTTCCAAACCACAAGCATTTTACGCTTGCATGCTCATATAGTATTGTAATATTGTAGAGCATTGAAGAAAGTAAAGAAAAAAATTTAATTAATGCGGATGGTCTTTACTAAAATTGAAAAATACCATCGGAACTATTTTATATCGCATTCGTAATGTGAGTTGGCTAGCCGGTTCAAGGCTTTGAGTTGGTCACTGGCAATACTTATTTCTGCTGCCACCTTGGNAGGAGGCAGAGGTTGAGAGTAGAGGTGAGAACCCGCGCGGAGGCCGGTCAAATATTCAGCAGGCTGCGCGGCGAGATGCGGCCGACATCTATAATTCATCCGCCGTGCGGCGTCCGGCCAGCTGCGCGCGCACTCGCCTCCCACGTGCACCTGTCTACTACGCTGCTCTCGCTATAGTCTATTCGCGGTAGCTACACACTTTTTGAATCAAACCTTTGGAAAAACACCCCACGTACGACGCGTTTGGTTGCTTCCCAAGTATGGCATCTATCACAATCGATTTATTCTTGTGTTAACATGAAAGTACCTTATTTTTTGGTTAAATTGAACTTTTACTTGCATCATATCTATAATTTACCATGTTTAGTTTATAACTAATATGAATAAAGACAGAGTAAGTATGCGTCTTGGTAACGCCTAGTAAGAAATAATTATTATGCAAAAGGTTATTGCACCAAGTGCGCACGAATGCCATGCGTTGGCCGCCTGTTGTGGTTTTCTAACCTTAGTTTAAATGAGGCGGAGGAATATCCTGGAAGTAGAAATTCAGCAGGGCTTCAGAAAAGTTGCGAGTAACCGAGAATGAACTACATACACCTGTGCGACCAACGCAACGTTTCAATACCATCACTACGTTTAACTACACACCAGGGAAGCACACTGGGTCCAGTGTTTCACTAAACGTGTTTCGGAAAATTAGTTCCATGTTTTAAGGGGGCTCCCTAGTTCTTGTATGGGTCTCGTAGTATAGCCCATTCGCGGTTACTTCCAACTTTTCTGAAGCCCTGCTAAAGTTAACTTCCAGGATATTCCTCTCCCTCGTGCAAACAAAGCTTAACCGAGTCTAGACAATTACACCAAAGGGACAACGCACCGAATTCGTGCGCACTGAGTGTAATAATATTCTGCATACGAACTATTTCTTACTAAGCATTCTTTGATTTTATCTTTAATTATAAATTAAATATAAACTGTGTATAAAATATATGAGTGAAAGTTTAGTTTAACCGAAAATAAGGTACGTTTATGTTTTCACGAGTATAAAACGATTGTGATACGTAAGACACTTAGTAAACAACCAAGCACGTCATACATGGGGTGATTTTTCAAAGGTTTCATTTAAAAAAGTGTCAATAAACTGTGATAGACTATTAACAATAGTGTCTATTTTTTTTTTATATAATTTTATAAAATATTTTAATGAAGTCTATATTTTGTTAACACACTATATTTTTGGTTATCCTAACTAATATTATAAATGCGAAAGTGTGTTTGTTTGTCCTTTCACGTCGCAACGGATCGACGTGATTTTTTGCACAGAGATAGTTGGAGGACCGGGAAGTGACATACGTAACTTTATATCCCGAGAAAATATATCATTCTCTCAGGAAATTTTTTTTTAGTAAAAACAGCGCTCGGGGTACAATGCTGCGTCAATGTAAGTTGTTAGTGTGGGACGAAAGCACAATGTCACACAAAAAAGCGATAGAGGCCCTAAACAGAACTCTACAGGATATACGAAACGATACAGACATTATGGGAGGAATGGTTGTATTACTGGCTGGCGACTTTCGCCAAACTCTACCGGTGATTCAGAGGGACACGCCTGCAGATGAAATCAAAGCCTGTCTCAAGTCGTCAAGCTTATAGGCAAATGTCAAGAACGAGTGCACCTCTACAATCACGTTGATACAGGACATTATGCTGATACACTATTAAAAACTGGAGATGGGCGGTTAGAAACAGATGCCGAGGGCTGTGTGTCACTGACGGGGGATTTTAGTAATTTGGTGCAGAGTGATACGGAACTGATTGTTATCGTTTACTCAGATCTACAAAGAAATATAAATGACGACCAGTGGCTATGTAAAAGAGCGATTCTAGCACCAAAAAATGGCACCGTTAGTGCTCTGCTCTGTGTTTATGATCAGTGTCCGTCTACTAACAAATACCGTTATTTCTCCCTATAAGTTTGTTACTATAACCACGCGAGCGAAGCCTCCGGTAAAAGCTAGTTCAAATATAAATGTGGTCGTTGAAAAGGAGGTAGCTCTCTGTTTACAATTCTTCTTCTTCTTGTGTAAAACAGTGTTGCAAACTGCAGCGACAACGCTGTATCTTTTATGAACAGATCTGTGTATTAAAACTTATTTACGCCATAATATGTATTTTGAACAATTTTGGNTGTGTATTAAAACTTATTTACGCCATAATATGTATTTTGAACAATTTTGGCAGAGTTTACATTACAGCGTAATTATGGCTGTGTAGTTCCCTTGTCTTGTCTGTACTGCTGCGCATAAATAGCCAGGTATGGGAGACTTTCGGGAAATTTTTTTTTTNAGTTCCCTTGTCTTGTCTGTACTGCTGCGCATAAATAGCCAGGTATGGGAGACTTTCGGGAAATTTTTTTTTTTTCAAACATAACCAAGCTAAATAAAACGGATAATCTAATATGGCGGGGGAAGGTTTCACTTAACTANTTTTTTTTTTTTCAAACATAACCAAGCTAAATAAAACGGATAATCTAATATGGCGGGGGAAGGTTTCACTTAACTATATAGCGAATCATGTGTACATGTGTGGAAGGCCACAATTCTCGGCTAAGGCGCCAGCATTCCGGTACGAGTGTGCGATAAGAGTGGCGGGAACCGGTGTGTCGGGTCCCCGCAGTGAATTACCAAGATTGGACGCAGAGGCAGCAGCGCGCCGCCAGGGGGCCGTAATTTACAGCCCGCCGCGCGAGCGCCTGAACACATCCCGCAGGCCGCATTAACAACCCGACAAGCGTCCCCGTCCCCGCTCCTCCGCGCTATACGCTGTTCACGGCAGAGTGACCACTTTCCAGAACCTTGTTACTTTCTTTCCTAACAGTCGTGTTTTTAAAATTAATATTGCCCTGTAAATAATAAACACAGATTATATATATTTCACCGGACTCGAAAGTTAACGTCTAAGACTACAATAAAATACACTTATTGACTGTTATTCAAAATGAGAGGGCTTTGAAAAGTGCTCACTTTACCGTGAACAGCTTGTATCTACCTTCCTGCCACCATCACGCCTGCCTGGAGCTGTTTTCCGCTTTAGAGGCCGAGAAGCGCGGGAGCGATAAGGACGACACTGCCACGCGCATTAAGTGCTCCATCGCTCCTACGCGCAAGGCGCTCAACTGGCGTGCGGTGTTCTCGTCGTGCTGCGTGTGCCTACGGGACTTTCAGCGGTGAACCTATTATTTTATTGGTGGGAAGTCTGTAGGAAGGTTCAACGCAGGGACCTTGAGTAGTTTTATATGTTTCTGGCGCATATAATTTGAGATACAGCTCTTTGAAAAGGCCGTTTTTAGCAGTTTAGGAGTGCTCTGAAATGGTGTTTCTAATGTGCGTGACGTCTTGAAAGCACAGGACAGTCCTCGTCTGAAGTGTGTGTTCTTTGTACAGATCAGCACATTGGAAGCACGTTTAATAGTTTCGTGAGTAAAACGAATATTTTATTCACATAAAAGTACTTGTCTTGAGATGTAAACAGACGCGTTCATCACTGTGGCTTTGTCAGTTGTTCCTTTGGAGTAGGTTAATGTTGGGTACATGCGCGGAAGACGAATAATCAGTTTACCTAATATTTAGTCTCTGCTGACTGCCGACTGCGCACGACCACTCTCGCTTATACGTGACCCACTACGCACACACTGCAGCGGCAAAGAAATCGCCTAATCAGGCGTTCGCAGAGCCGCAAATGTGTGAGAGAGAACGCTTAGAAAAGAAAGAAAAGGACAGTGGTGTTGGGTGTTNCAGGCGTTCGCAGAGCCGCAAATGTGTGAGAGAGAACGCTTAGAAAAGAAAGAAAAGGACAGTGGTGTTGGGTGTAGGTGTAGATAAGGCTACTACTGTTAAGGGNCTGCAGCGGCAAAGAAATCGCCTAATCAGGCGTTCGCAGAGCCGCAAATGTGTGAGAGAGAACGCTTAGAAAAGAAAGAAAAGGACAGTGGTGTTGGGTGTTGGTGTAGATAAGGCTACTAATGATAAGGGGGGGGCGTGATAATCAGGAGGTAGTGAGTCAGCCCTGGGCCGCGTGGTACTAGCTGGCTGGCATGTCGCCGGCAGATAAGCCACGTGTGTTTGCTCTGGCAGCCTCTCCTCCTCTGCTACTGCCCTTTACTCTCAACACCCTTCTTTCTTCCGCATTCAGCAGCACTCACTCGCTATCTCTCTCTACCTCTCTCTCTTGCACGCCGTTCCTCCCTTCGCACCTTCTTCGCTCCTAAACTGGCTTTACTATCAGAAAATTATGCTGCAACTGCGGTTCTCATGCACGGAACTAAGTTTTCTACATTTACGATTTACAATTGATCTGATAATTCTGAAGTCCTGCCAATGAAAACTTTCGACAAGCCTGACATGTTTACTATTGTTCCTAACCCGGTATAACACAACCATGCTTAAGCCGAACATCCTTCAAAGCAGACATGTTATATCAGAGAAGCTTTTTTTGGGGAACAAATCTTATAAACACGTGCATTCACGCGCCTCTTAAATACTTGTATACTTACATTACTATAAATAACAATTTCCCGCCATCAACAGACTGCTATGCTCTGATTGGTCGCCGCCTCACAAGTTTCACATACAATATAATATATAACTGTTTATTTTAACGCTTAAGGAAATCCCAACACCGCACACAACCTGCTATGCTCCATTGGAATCCAATACACAAGATAACACACCTTCACACCGCGGTAACTTTCAAGACAACACGCACATCACAAACGCCATTTCCGAGCTCCCTACCGTATTGTCTGTCTCATATATATTAGCGAAATTTTGACAGTCAGTGACGGCAACTGACGTACACGAAACAAACAAAGTGCCATTTACAAAATCCTGTATCAGTTGATTGCGTTGGCTATTCTGAGTGCACTGCCGACGCACATCTGACAAGCAGAAAATACGCGATAATAAAGAGTTCCTAGATTAATTAATACATTTTATTTTACGTGGTCACAAAACAGTGGTTGTTAGTGTCACAAACTAAACTTCGTGATAAAGTAGTAATGTATAGGTGTTCAAAATGAAATGCACAATAGAACGATCCGTATCCAAATGAAACGCAACTTCAAAACCTTTTTCACATCGTATCCCCACTCTCCACCCATGCTTTCCATACATGCTTGGTATTAATTCCAAAAGCATTCAGAAATATTGCATGGTATTGTTGAATTACTTTTTTTAAAAATAATTTGACGAAATATATTTCAAATTCGTGTCGTTTCGACACAGTAATAGAAGAAAAGTCAACTTTTAAAAAGACGGGATCAAGAGGAAGGCAGGTGAACGTGCTGCTATCTGTTGAGTAACGCTCTCGGCTCACAACTCGCTCTGCCATGCCATGCGCGCCATCTGTCCGCTCTTTCCCGAAGCATTATCAGCCAGCAAATAATAGCTTTCGTGTGTAAAATAACAAATTTACGAACAGATACCAATAGTTTTATTTTTCCGCGAGCTCTGCATAATTTTTAAAGTAACATATATTTCGTGTACAGCTATTTTGAGAACTAATAATTTCTGTTGGGCCGGTAATCGTTCGTCTACGTCCAATAATCGCCATGTTGTTCTCTCGGAAAACCCATTTACTTGTTTCGATGTTGTTACTATATTGTATTAATAAAATGAAGAAAGTGGGACAAGGGTTTTTAAGCAATTCTTACGTTATTCCAAGCCACATATTTCCAACTCGAACTGTTTGGTATCGATAATAGCATAATTACGGTTTTGCAATAGTCGTTGGTGAATAAAAGTGCGTTGTCAATCAAGTTTCCCGAATTACTTTTACTTCCAGTTATATTAGCTGTGACGTCCAAAGTGTGATAAGAACAACTACCGTCTCGCAAATGTTAACCCAAATTCGCTGTTTCGAACAACTTAAAAAAGAGTTAGCAAATATTAATTTTTTGCAAGTTTTTATATTTTTACTTTTATAACCTACGATTTTTTTTAGCGTTGCAGTACAACGGCAAGTGGATTAGTTGGCAGCGTGTTGATAAAAAATACAGCCTCCACTTGACGCACCAGCTGATGGCGAAAGGATACATAAACGAAAAGTAAACATTGGCGCTACTTTCGTCGAACTGTCAAAATGTTGCCAAGTTACATGATATAGAGAGTAGCTAAGAACTGCTTATTCACACTGCCTTATCGCACGACATTTACTGAACTTTGCAGTAGTAACATAAGGACATCGCTTGAAGTGACATAAGGGGAACACTGCACGTCACTTCAGAACATTGTGCGTAGAGGCGCCGGGGCGATAAATACGCGGGTCAGTGTCGCTCTTATTGCCTCCCTCGCTTCTGTGCCTCGAATGGCCAACACATCTTGGATTTACGAAATTTTCGCCACAACATGAGTCACAGATTTTCTATTTTATTTCAGGCATCGAAAAGCATAGGCCAGAGCTATTCAGTTAGTTTTCCCACCGAACCTCTTACAAATAATTATAATGCTTGACGGGCGGGCAACACGCACTTATTACAAAGTCGTGGCTTACTTAAAGAAGTCACTTTTTATTTACGTGAAGATGCAAATGAAATAATATATAATTTATTAAAATTTTGCGCCAGCGGTAGTTACAATTGGCATTATATTATGCAATTACATGAAAAAGTATTTATTAAAAAAAACTGATGAAATATTTAGTCGACGATCCAGAATAACAAGCCTGGAGGGCAAGAGCGCTGGCATAGCACATTGCTTCGCACGTGTTCTGAAACATGCATTGCTTCACTAATCTTGCTAGTATAATTTCTGTTACCTCTCGATAGAGAACAAAAATCTTTTTTTTCTTTCCGGCGTTCACTAGTCAAACATTAATAAAGGAGAGTACAGCCCTTATAATTTGATAACGTTTGAGAAGATATTATTTATGCTCCCCCATGCAAAACACTTCGTTAAACGTTCCATGTAGGCATGTATCTTCAAGGGGGGTGTGTGGGGCATTTACGGTAAAGTAAGCACTATTGAAAGCCGTCTCGTTTGGAAAAATTGTTAATTAATAAATATATATATAACATTTCAGCCTTAGACGTTAACTTCCGAGTGCGGTGGAATATACACACTGTTTTTATTACTTACATGGCAGTATTTATTTAAAAAGGCGGTTAAAGGATGAAAATAGGTTGAAATGAAAAAGTAACCAGGGTCTCGAAAGTGCTTACTTTACCATTAACAGCCTGTAGTTTGCAGTATTGGTTACACTACGTATAATAAGTACATTAGAGCTAAATTACGCGAAGAAAGGTAGAGATGAGTCAAATTTGTTACAGCCCACCCACGGCTACTTCCAACTTCTCTGAAGCCCTGCTAAAGTTCTACTTTCAGTATATTCCTCCACCTCATGCAAACAAAGCTTGACCGAGTCTAGAAAATTACACCAAAGGCACAGCGCACGGCATTCGTGCGCACTCTGCGTAATAATATTTCGCATTAGAAATATTTCTTACCAACACGCCTATTTTCTACCTGTTTTTATTTGAATTAATTATAAATGTAAAATGTTAAAATTTATACATAAATTATTTGTAAAAGGTCAATTTGATAAGAAATAGCATGTTTAATGCTAACAGAAACATAAAGCGCTTGTGAAACACGGCACATTCCGGAAACAAGCAAGCACATCATACATGGGGTGATTTTTCGAAGGTTTAAAAAGTGAGAAGAAACAGCGAAGACACTTCACATGCCGACACTGTGCAGTCTACGCCGACACGACGCNGCTTGTGAAACACGGCACATTCAGGAAACAAGCAATCACGTCATACATGGGGTGATTTTTCGAAGGTTTAAAAAGTGAGAAGAAACAGCGAAGACACTTCACATGCCACGACGCGACGCGACGAACGGCGGTGGTTCCGTTGCACTGTGCAGTCTACGCGTGCGCTTCGTAACGGCACACGTCCACTGTGTCGTGTGTTCCTGCCTGCTGCTGTTTGTTTACACGTCCGCCTATGCCGCCGCCCAGTGCGCTATACCGCGTGTGCCAACGTCGCCTCACTCACCGTAGAGCAGAGCTACTCAATTAGCAGCCCACCCGACTAATCTGACTGTCCTGCGGCCAACGGACATTTCAATGTCAACCACTGCTTACTTTTTTGTTTAATATATACTTTTGAATAAAATTACATAATTTAAAGTCAACTAAAAATATCACTAGTGTAAACCTTGTAATAAAACTATGGACTCTTTCATTTATTACATCTTCACACAGATGTGAAGAACGTAGATGTGGATAAGCGGGCGGTTCTTAACATCGAAGTCTTGTGAGCCGACGAGGGTGAAGCGAGGTGAGTATGGAGCAGCGCCGGGATGAAGGGGCGGGGGAACGGGAGATCCCCGAGAAAAACCGCAAACCAGCAGCATCGTCCGGAACGATTCCCACTTGCGGAAATCCGGAGCGAAAGTCCGCAGTGAACCAGCAGGGGATTGAACCCGGTGAGGCGAGCAGTCTAACCGCTAAGCCACCATGGATGGTGGAGAGACGACCAGAAAATTCGCACAGAGACTATCCCCAGACATGCTGTCCTCCAAGGACGGGAGTGGCAAGAGTCCCGACAGCCTTATCGCGAACTCGGCGGCTAGTTTGTAAATGCACGCACTTCTCCAGTTACACCGGTGATGCTCTTGAAATACCGCGCTTCACTTTTCCGAGGGGAAGAGCAAGGCAAAGGACGCGAAGCAGCTGCATGTAACAAAATGTTACGACTTAGGGATGCATTATCTAAATAATTCATAATATTTCCTGCTACTATACTAAGTGTGTGTTATAATACTAAATTGTTAACAAAGTAATTAGCTCCTAAAATAATGTAATTTTATCCAGTGTAAAATTAAGCTCCAAAGTTCCAGCCTGTAGTAAGTAAGGTCAGCCCAACAAAATCACATAATCGACAGCACATTGGTGGACTTTCCACTACTCGTCACGTCGGATTCATTGGGGTGCGCAAAAGCATGCAAATACAACATTACAAAACAACATTTCGTGCATGTTTCAGTACCATGGGAAATAAAACAGTGCATATTAACGTCTCTTCATGGAACAATTAGGCATATGCACTAACAGTGGAACATAAATGCACAGCACACTACAGGAATAATACTGGCTTGCAAGATGGCGGTCTAGTCTGCAACAAACCTGGCTCACTTCATTTCTGGATAGTTACCTCCTGTATACAACACGCGTACAGTCCGTTCTCAGTCGGCACTTCAAACTTTTCTGAAGTCCTGCTAAAGTTCTACTTCTTACTAGGCACACCCAACACATTTATTTCCTCTCTATTTTTATTCATAGAAATTTTAAGCGAAATCAGTGGCGTGTAGTGAAGCGTTGCAATGTAAGCTGGTGCTTGCTGGCAGCTGTACATTCTCGGTGCACGCGGCCGGGGCCACCAACCACCGTGCAGCCTGGGGAAACTGAGTGCATTCCGGCCACTCACAAGCGAGCAGCAAGGGTCCCACTACACGCGTCCTGTGGCGTCAGCTGTCGAGCTACGTTTTACTGGTGCGAGTGTCAACTAGCTANGCTGGTGCTTGCTGGCAGCTGTACATTCTCGGTGCACGCGGCCGGGGCCACCAACCACCGTGCAGCCTGGGGAAACTGAGTGCATTCCGGCCACTCACAAGCGAGCAGCGAGGGACCAATTACACGCGTCCTGTGGCGTCAGCTGTCGAGCTACGTTTTACTGGTGCGAGTGTCAACTAGCAAGCAACAGGGTACAGCACACAGCTATGGTCCATACGGTATAAGGCCACTTTCTGACAGTCAGTGAGTGGCAACTTAACTTTTACGAAACAAACAAAGCGCCATTTACAAAATCCTGTATCAGCTGATGCACGAACGAACAAAAGTTAAAATTACGTTGGCTATTCTGAGTGCACTGCCAATGCACATCACAAAAGCAGAAAATACGCGGGTAAGAAAGAGTTCTTACATTTATTAATGCATTTTATTTTACAAGGACACAAAACAATGGTTGTTAGTGTTAAAAACTAAACTTCGTGATAATGTAGTTATGTATAGGTGTTCAAAATGAAATGTACAATAGAACGATACGACGCGGAAAAGTTTTCTGAAGTTGTGCTAACTTCAGAAAGTTTTTTCACGTCGTATCATCCCTCTCCAACCTCGCTTTCAACACGTCCTTGATATTAATTGGAAAAGCATATAGAAATATTGCATAATATTGTTGAATTATTTTTCTATTAATTTGACGACACGACACGAATTTGAAATATATTTCCAGCCCGTAATCTAAGAACAATCAACTTAAAATAATACGCTATCTGTTATCCAAAAACAGCGGCTCAAACTTCGCCGTGACGCGCTGTGCGCGCGATCTCTCGGATATTATGCGAGGTATTACCAGCCAGAAATGAACCTCTTTTTTGCGCGATATATAACGAATTTACAAACAAATGCCAATAGTTATATTTTTCCACGAGCTCTGCATAATTTTTAAAGTAACATATATTTCATGTAAAATGATTTGGAGTAAAAGTCATTTATATTCGGCCGGTAATCGTTCGTCTACGTAAATTATACGCCATATTGTTCTCATGAAACCCATCTCCTTGTTTGTAGAAAGTGAGACGCGTGAATAGTTTTTAAGCAATTCTAATGTTATTCCACGTCACATATTTCCAACTCGAATATATTAGCTATAACGCCCAAAGTGTGATAATAGATACAACAGACCTTCTTGCAAATGTTAACCCAAATTCACTATCTCGGACAAATTAAAAAAGAGTTAGCAAATATTTAATTATTTGCAACATTTTATATCTTTACTTGTATAACCTACTTATTTTTTTTAGACAGATGTCAGTCTTAAAGTATCTTAAAATTTGTTTAGCATTGCAGTACAATGGCAAGTGGATTAGCTGACAGCGTGTTGATAAAAAATACAGCCTGACTTGACGGACCAGCTGATGGCGGAAGGATACATAGTCACATGTAGTCAGACGTAAACAGTGGCGCTACTTTCGCAGACCTGTCAGAAAACGGCCTTCTTATACAGTATGGACTATAACGACAGCTTACCTTGCAACAGTTCACCACACGCCACTGAATGAAATATAATTTATAGATAGAATATAAGTAAATGTTCAATGTAACCAAAAGTATCATACTTAAACGTTAACAGAAGTATAAAACGCTTGTGATACAAGACAGATTTAGGAAACAAGCAAGGGGGTATTTTTTTCAAAGGTATGATTCAAACTGTGTGAAGAAACCGCGAATAGACTATACCTACAAAAGGTCGAGGTCCGGGTTAATGAGAAGAAAAGGACGCTAACAGACGACGTGTGGCAATTAGTCAGAGCGAGGCGGAGAGAGTCGCCATTGTGCCGTCAATCAGCGACGAGCTGCGGCAGCTGCCAGGGACGCTGGACGCGAACCCGTGGGGTGCGGCCGTCGACTCCGTGACTAACGACGACGTACACGTATCTACGTCTTCAACACTGACGGGACCGCGGTTAGCCTGCTCACCTCCCACCAAAGGAAACCGGGTTCAATCCCCGGCCGGGTCACTTCCGGATTTTCGCAAGTGGGAATCGTACCGGACGTTGCCGCTGGTCGGAGGGTTGTCTCGGGGACATCCCGTTTCCCCGCCCTTTCATTCCGGCGTTATTCCATACTTGCTTCAATCACTCTCGCCGGCTCCCAAGACCTCGCTGTTAAGAGCCGCCCAAATCTCTTCACTCGCTTCCCTCGCATTCAACATTGACTCCCCGATCACTACAACTGCCTAAGTCACCTGGTCAATAGCGATCAACGCGCTTGTTTACATTTTAATTCCAACATACCCACCCTTTTATAGACTAATCACAGGGAAATAACCCCTTTTTTTTTAAGGAACTGCAAATTTTTTTCTTTTTAGCCAATTTCTATCTTTCCGACACTTTTTATAAAGAAAATGTCNCCCCTTTTTTTTAAGGAACTGCAAATTTTTTTCTTTTTAGCCAATTTCTATCTTTCCGACACTTTTTATAAAGAAAATGTCACGTGACTAATAACCAAATTTCACCTCTCTCAAAAATTATGTCCGAGGCTGTAATAAAAATGATTTAATAGGTAATTGATACCCCTTGGGAGAACCTTACAAAGTGATCACTTTGTCGTGAATGCTGTTACATATGCTTCAGCATGACCAAGTTCGTGGAATGAGTGAGAAAAATATTCTAGTGTTACAAAATGTATGTACCCTCGTTTGATATGCAACACAAATCGCACTTTTCTAGAAATGTCGGCAGTGTGCGCTAATTTGTAATTAGTTCTGCATGTAACCTAGTAGGGTTCAGTGCTCCATTGTAAAACATTCTCCTTCCAACTTAACGCACTTGACCGTAAGTAAATGTTTTAATGTCAAATGCAATTACGAATTAGACATATCCTACGTAGGAAAATAACCATGTAAAGAAAAGAATTTTCTTTATAGGAGACAGGGGACATTTTTAACTGTAAAGGGGAGGAGGAGAGTGAAAGGAATTTCTCTGCATCTTACCCTTCCCAAATTAATTTACACCCTGGTGAATGGTCGCGGGGGGAGAAATACTCCCGAGCGGGAAAGTAGCAAGAAGCAGAGGTTTTCGGGCGGGCGAGTATACAATGGTGGATTTTTTTGGCGGATGTTTTCGGGCGCGAGAGTGAGAATGGCGAATGTTTTCAAGCGGGAGAGTTGAGAATGTCGGATGTTTTTCNTAACTGTAAAGGGGAGGAGGAGAGTGAAAGGAATTTCTCTGCATCTTACCCTTCCCAAATTAATTTACACCCTGGCGAATGGTCGCGGGGGGAGAAATACTCCCGAGCGGGAAAGTAGCAAGAAGCAGAGGTTTTCGGGCGGGCGAGTATACAATGGTGGATTTTTTTGGCGGATGTTTTCGGGCGCGAGAGTGAGAATGGCGAATGTTTTCAAGCGGGAGAGTTGAGAATGTCGGAGGTTTTTCAAGCGGGAGAGTTGAGAATGTCGGATGTTTTTCAAGCGGGAGAGTTGAGAATGTCGGATGTTTTTTCAAGCGGGAGAGTTGAGAATGTCGGAGGTTTTTCAAGCGGGAGAGTTGAGAATGTCGGATGTTTTTCAAGCGGAAGAGTTGAGAATGTCGGAGGTTTTCAAGCGGGAGAGTTGAGAATGGCGGATGTTTTCAGGCGGGAGAGTAACAAGTGGGATGTTTCGAGGCGGGCGTGTAGAGCAGCGAGCGGCGGGGCCACGCCCCTCGACCGAACGTCGATCAATTACACGGCTGATTAGCGGCCGCCGCTCCGCACCTCATTGGCCGTTGCTCGCTCCACACCTACCGCAGTCACTACGCCCGTCGCCTGCCACTCTGCAGTGCACTTGTGAGCGGCGCCGCCACAACTGCGACCACGCACTCGAGACACGCAATAGGCAAGCATGCAGAAGCGAAATGGCGCCGCGCTTCCTATGATGTGAGCGTAATGGGTAGAGATGGTGGAAAATGGCAAACAGTTTTGAGCCAACGTATCTTCTATACTACTCTAACTAGTTTATTCGTTCGTGATTGGATGAACAAGGTTTTGACTCGGCTAAGTTGTTTGCAGACCAATCACGAACGTTCTGCCTTATAGTATCAGAATCCTGATTGGCCCAGTGAAATGGGATAGTAGCTTCATACATGCGTGACAGCCAATATGTCGGGCATGTGAATCCTACCAAATAGTCAACTTTTCACGCGATAAACCATAATCTCCAGTAATGGGCTGTTAATGCGGTGGGCAGGGCTCTGGGAAGGGGCCCGTACTACCTGCAGGGAGAGATTCCTCATTGGCTGGGCTGCCGGCCGGCCGTCAACTACACACAATAAACATGGATTAGACCTAATTCATTCTTCTGCGCATGTGCCCAACATTGACTCCCGCATCATCAGTGAAACTGTCAAAATCACATGACCACCAGTGACTAACACGTTTACGTTTGAATTGCCAAAACACTAACCTTATTATGGATAAAATATTCTCACCAACTTGAATAAAACTTTAATATAACATCTGTAAAGCTAGGCCAGAAGAAGTGAAAAAAATGTTGTAATGCACTTACTTCCGTAAAGTGTTCCACCATCCTCAAATAGTTTCCATGTTTTTTTCGGGCGGAGTGAGTGAAGTGGGGAGGGGTGCAGTGCAAAGTTGGAGCACAGAGGGTGGCTACTGGGCATGTGGCATGCGCACTCNGTGAGTGAAGTGGGGAGGGGTGCAGTGCAAAGTTGGAGCACAGAGGGTGGCTACTGGGCATGTGGCATGCGCACTCTGCCTCATTTTCCCTCTATTGCGTACCTGGCAGGCAACCAGGTGCACCCTTACAAACTTTCTGTTGTCTCAAACACTGTTCGCCTGAGAGTGTTACATCAAGGTAACGTCTTTCTGTGCAGTAGCATATGATTATTACGTCTTTACTAAATACCCGAGGGTTACACAGACATTGCTAGTATATTAACATACCAACCCCTAGTGTCTCAATGTAGGGGTTGATAGTACGCCACAACTGTTCGCAGGTTTCAGGCCTTGGTTAGAAAACATTATTCACAGAACCGCTCGTTGATCTCAGGTAGGATTCATTATTTTCCTTTGAAATATCGATTTTCAAGGGTGGCTACTTCCCTTACGAGTTACTGTACGTCATTGTTCGTATAATGTTTTCTATCCAATTTTGCATAGGGAATCCCCTCACAGTGTTTGTACTTAAAGTTCAGAACCAACCTGTATATTTATTTCGCATGATACAGGTATTGGGAACCACTTTTGGAGGAAGAACCATAAACTAAAATAGAGGTACAGCCTACTTGTGTAGCTCCACATTTTCTGAATGAAACATTTGAAAAACTTAATTTTTGTAAATATTTGAGTAGGTTGTTGAAATATATATCAGGAAGATGATTAAGCATAACACGTGACAAAGAATGCGTTCACTTGCCTCTTGTTTACTTTTATTACAAATCTTACTATTCAAGCCAGCTTTTCAACAACCTACCCCAATATTTACAAAAATTAAGTTTTTCAAAAACTTTTTTTTAAGAACTAAAACACAAAGCAATTTTTCAAAGGTTTTATTCATAAAATGTGAAGCTAACACGAGTAGGCTGTAACTCTTTTAGATTATGGTTCTTCCTCCAAAAGTGATTTCTCATACCTGTACCGTGCGAAGTTAACTTTCTGTAACCCCCTCCCCCCCTTTTATAATTCACATTCAGATTAGCCACTCGAACCAGTCGTGTATTTACTTGCTGCCAATTTCAAGGGCAGGCTTGGACTCTGCGATTGTTCATTTGTTTGCACTGGCTCGAATACTTAACAATTAGTGAGCGCGAACACGACTTATCGTAGTATCCTCTTTTTATATAAAAAACTATCACGTTACAAAAAAGAGATTTTTGAAATGAAATTCCTTCTCCAAAAGCAGTTCCAACTCAAAGGTCGAAATCATCTTTTTTAATTTAGTTATAACCGCGTCGGTGTCTGAAAAAGCATAATACCAACGGTTTAATAACGAATTTAGACAGAGAATTATGCCAATATTGACAGCAGACAAAAATCAAGCAGCATAAAAAATAAAATAATACTTGCGCAAGGATGCATAAACGTAATAAAAATAACGCTAAAATTAATTTTTATTTTTATGAAAGAGGGTAAAATTGATAAGAGACGCCCCCTTCCAAACATACATGTATTGAATTGTGCTTTTCTTTCTTTGTCAATTATAAACGTTCAAAAGATGCTTTACCTATCCACAGATCAATGCATTACCAGATAATGAGTTAAAGTGGGGGGGGGGAGGGTGGCACCGGAAACAGTGTTCTTTTGTTTTTATTTTTCTTGCATATGATGTTGGCAGCCATGACGTATTATCCTCAGTACGGAAGAAATGAGAACTGTGCAATGTGCTTCAGGGTTAGACTACGCCTGAATTGAAATGTCCGACATCTCTGTAACGGCTGTTCTACATACTATACTGAAGACTGGCATGTAGGCCCTTGGGTAGACAACGAATTAATAAAGTATAGTTCTCAACACCTGACTGTGATGCGAGTGAGGTGTTTAAATTCATGACCATTAAATTAAGTTCGTGTGTTTCATACACACATGAGTATAAATTTTAAAGTCAGTAAGAAATTTAATTCCGGAAAATTCCACGGTTTTACTCACGGCGCATGAATTAAGTGATCAGGCTTATAGCAATGTTAATGTTACGTATGGCGGAAGAATACAACAAANAAAAAAAAAAAAAAAAAAATCTTAAGCAGGGCTTTTAAAAAGTGCTCAACCGTGAACAGACTTTAAACACGCATACTGTTATTAAATAATACTTATAGTCCGTTAACGGTTACTTCCATATTTTCTGAAGCCCTGCTAAGGTTCTACTTTCAAAAACTGTTAAGAAACTGCGAATAGACTATAAAACTGGGCTTACCATTTTAAAAAAAGCGTTAAATTATGCGTTAAAACGTGTGCATAAGAAACGAATATATGTAATTTTATGTACTGGTTTCCAATTTATTGCAGGTCGTGAGCGTTGTTGGGATTTCCTTAAGCGTTCAGAGAAATAGTTATATTTTATATCGTAAGNCAATTTATTGCAGGTCGTGAGCGTTGTTGGGATTTCCTTAAGCGTTCAGAGAAATAGTTATATTTTATATCGTAAGTGAAATTTGTAAGGCGACGACCAATCAGAACACAGCTGTCCCTTGTCGGGAAACTGATATTTACAGTAATGTAAGAAAAAAAATACTAAAATGGCGTGTGTGTGTGTGTGTGCACATGTTAACAATTATCTCTGTTCACAAAAATAAGCTTCCCTTCTAAAAAAAAAAAANCCAATTTATTGCAGGTCGTGAGCGTTGTTGGGATTTCCTTAAGCGTTCAGAGAAATAGTTATATTTTATATCGTAACTGAAATTTGTAAGGCGACGACCAATCAGAACACAGCTGTCCCTTGTCGGGAAACTGATATTTACAGTAATGTAAGAAAAAAAATACTAAAATGGCGTGTGTGTGTGTGTGTGTGTGCACATGTTAACAATTATCTCTGTTCACAAAAATAAGCTTCCCTTCTAAAAAAAAAAAAGNGTGTGTGTGTGTGTGTGCACATGTTAACAATTATCTCTGTTCACAAAAATAAGCTTCCCTTCTAAAAAAAAAAAAGTCCCCTTAGAAATATGTTCTGCTTAAATATGGTTGCGTTATACGAGATTAGATTGGGGACAAANAAAAAAAAAAAAGTCCCCTTAGAAATATGTTCTGCTTAAATATGGTTGCGTTATACGAGATTAGATTGGGGACAAAAGTATATATAACAGGCTTGTCACCTGTTTCCATTGGCTGGAATTAAGAATGAAAAAATTAGTTGGAAAATGCAAATACAGAAGACGTGTTTTCATGCAACATCAGCACTTACTGTATAATTATTAACGCATATTTTTTTTTTTTGTTAACCCAGCTTGTTTGTTGTTTNCACTGCGCCGCGGCGCGCCGCGCCGCGCCGCTAACAATAACAACCCGCTCGCTACACAACCTGCCCCGTCTCGCCACACAACCTGCCCCGTCTCGCCTATATAGTCTATTCACGCCAAACTCACCACCCCATGTATGAACCGTTCTATACTTTTGTTAACATTAAATTACCTTATTTTCTGTTAAATTGAACTTTTATTTATATTTGATCTACAAATAATATTTCATTCATAAACTAATAATGAATAAAAACAGAGAGAAAATATAGGTTTGTTGGCAATGCCTAGCAAGAAATAGTTCTTATGCAAATTATTACTAAACTGAGCACGCACGACTGCTGTGTGTCATTTTCTAGACCTGGTTAAGCTTTGTTAGCACGAGGCGTAGGAATATCCTGGAAGAAGTGCTTCAGCAGGGCTTCAGAAAAGTTTGAGGCAACCGTGAATGGAGTATCGCCACTTCATGGCAAACTGAGCACTTTTGAAATGGATACAATACACTTCTCTGATTAAATTGTATCCTAACGCCGCAGCGAGCCTCGTCACTATATGCAAGCGTCTCGGTCAACTCAAGTGAAACCCCTTTAGTTATTACACAAGTAAATATTTAAAAAATGCACTAATTCTTACACTTATACGCAAATGTTTAACTAACACTATCAATTCAAAGTTACGTGGAACTTCTCCCCACCCCCTTTTTTTCCTTAAAAAAAAAAAAGGTTACCAACTTAATTGGGCGCACGTCCGTCAGTCAGTGCTCCCGTTATTATATATAGGTAGGGACAGACATGTATCTCAAAGGTTGGCTTAAGTTCTCAGTTAACCGTAAACAGCCTATACGTTACTTTCGCGTGCGTGATGCACAACGTGTTTCACACCGTAACTTTACGTAATCACTACCGCAAAGCCTGGTTTACAATGGCAGTCGCATAAGAAGTCGTATGCCATAATATGTGTCGCAAAGTGGGTCTGAGTCATAGAACGCTTATCGTAGCTTGGGTAGAGGCCTGTTGTGACCAGCAACTTGCCACGACTAACCAATCAGCATTGACGAGGCCATAGGTAAGGGACTACAATAGCAAAACACACAAAAACAAGATGCCTTTGATTGATGTAATAACTACGGTATTGTTACAACTTTTCAAAGTCAGTGAGTGGGCTTACAGGTTTTTAAGCATTGGAGGTCATAATTAAATAAAAGAGTTAATTATAATTTTTTTCATTTATTTAGAAACACCACAAAGAAAAACTTAAAATATCATAATAAATGGCAACCACTTGTTATTTACAATGAATTAATTTAATCAATACAATTTACTATCACCTAAAATAAATTAATACAATCAAATAACTAAAAGCAGTTCCAACAAATAGTGTAACAAAACCTAATGAATTATTTTACAAATAATTTGTCCATGTTTGAAAATTCCAATATTTACAATGAAAGTCTGTATTGCATATTCATATAGTTCCACCTTAATTCAGTCCGCATTCCACCAGTCCGGAATGTTCTAGAATGCCCCGAGCTCCCTCGTGTTCAGACCACACCGCACAAACACTCGTCTGCCGTGATCTCGCACCCTCCTCTGCCGCCCCCCCCCCCCNGCTGCACTAGACTTCTCTCAATCACCGTACTTTAGCCAGATGGCTACTGTGGCACTTGTTTCATGTATATGTAATTCTCTTAATTCTTTTTTTATTTATTTGGCATTTCGCCAAATAATTTATTTATTGGAACATGCTCTAGTTATGCTTAATAATTTTGTTTACTCACTCAGTTATAAAACAAACCATCATCTGAAGATTGTGTACTGTTTAAATATGTATCTGTTATTTTATTTTATGCTCTTTTTGGAAAATAATTTTCTTAATGTTTATTAATTATTTACGTGCATAACATGCTGTAAATTCTTAATTACCAACTATCAAAATCACAAACGACATTTGTGAATTATTATATGTCTTTCTTGACTTTCGATTTATGTGTCGATTTGTAGCACGAGACCATGGAGACCGGAGCATACCCTGGTGTGTGTATATATATTATATATGTATACATGTGTTACAGCTCAGGTTCTTCAGTTTTTCATTGTATTCTCTACATACAGCATGTAGTCATCTTACTTTACTAGCCTGTGGAATCCTTCATAATCTTGAGATTAAATAATGTTTTCATCCACCATTTTGGGGAAGTTTGTTTGCGGATATTTTATTTAGCAACGTGTGCATATTATTTTGTGTTCACGATCCTTAAGCATTTTTGGGGTTTTTTTGTACAGCGGTTTGCCTGATATGGCTTTACCTTGTGTGCTACCTTTTTCATCCTTCTTGTGATGACCGTTTTGAACATGATTCCACTTCTTTGGCCAGCACCGCAGTGACGTCAGAAATTCTGTTACTACGTACAAGCAACCTCTAAATTATTTCTGCTTGATGCATGTTCTCGGGAGTGATTAGAGGGATTATGGGGACTTAGGCACATAGGGACCTGGGACCGGAGCTTCGGAGCTGTTCGTGCTCTGTCATTCCGGTCGGACGGAGGCACTCTTGGATCCATGTGACTTTAACCTTTGACCCCCAAAAAATCCAAAAATTTATAAATCTAATTATATAAAAAATAATACAAAATGTATGGTAATAATTCATTTTTAAAAAACCTAAAATTTACGAAGGTCCCACACACACACTACTTTCCATACTCATTCCAAAATCTTCGTAAGTGTAGTCCACCATCTTGGTAGGCGTCACATCCATCGTCCGCCATCGTGTTAGGTGCAGCCATCAGTCATCTTGGGGGATGCAGTCAGCCATTTTTGTAGGCGTTACAGCCACAGTCCGCCATCTCGGTTTTTTTATTGTCATTTATTTACACATTACTGGAGTTTGTCTCTCACATTCGTTCGACCGCCATCTTGGTTCTTTTTAGTTTGTCATTTGTTTTGCATTGCTGGTGCTGCCCCCAAAACCGCGCCCAGCAGACGACTGAACCCCTCCACTCTCCCCCTCCAATATATTTAATTGACTAAATGGCCCACTCCTGATTCTCATTGGCTAATAGCCCACCACCTTCCAATATATTTAATTGCTTCACCAATGTTGGCTAATTGCTCGGGTGTTTTCGGAAACCTTCGTTCCGACCAATCGGTGGCTTACTTTAATCGCGAGGGCGGACTATTATTTTTCCCTTAAAAACTCTTTGTAAGGCGCATCCTGAGCCCCTCCGGAAATCAGTCATTTTTCTCACTCTTGGAAATGTACGCGTGTTGTCCGAGCGGCCATAAAATCCTTTCGGCCATTTGGAAGGATGCGCTTGCTTAGTGCCTTGGACAAACGGGACGAGTTACCGTGCCTGCCGAAAGAATTTCTCCTGGTCTACGCACATTACGAAATTTCGACCGTATTCAAGTATTTGCCGGATTACCTGCAGCAGAACGAAGACATACGGGACTGCATCCCGTGCAAGGAGTGTTTCGAGGGGTGCATCACCTCGGTTCCCGACACGCCGCATCGCAGAGGTTGGTGCAAGACCCCTATGAGTTCTCAAGTTTGTGACACGAAGGTGCTACATACCACTACCACAAAGACCAACTCGTCTCCGGCTGCAGGGGGTGGAGGGGAGAGGTATTTATAGTGTCGTCGGGTTTTGTCCAGAATCGTCTCCAAATGCCATGTTGCGTCGAGCAGAAAGGTTTGCCAGAAAATTCTTGCTCATCCTCTCAAGTCGTCGACTCCTCCGGCACGGGAGGAGAGGCTGTGACGTCAGCCAGGTCGGCTGTCAATCATTCCCCTGGCCGCCGGGCGACGGAGCGGTAAGCGAGTGTACCGGGTGGGGGAAGGAGGGTCGCGTGTTTTCTGCTGAAACTCGGCGCACCATTTGGCAGCCTAGGCAAACAAACTACCACCTTAACATACCACAGTTACGTTCAACGAGCATTTTACACAGCATACGTTGAACGCATCAGCACACGTATGTTTTCACCCTAAGAATACTGAAGCAGCTTTTGTGTGCAACGGACTCCCACTAGTAATTAAAACACGAAGCGATCTTCACATGTAAAACCGGTCCGGTCAAGCCTTTGTGCACGGCAGACGTCATTTCTGTCACATGTTACCTCAGCACTGGTACAAACAACATTCTTCGTAAATCTCAATTTATTCTACATGCACGTGAAATTTACTCGGAATAATGACATTTCTTGTCTGTCACTAAGCCGATTTAAATACATTTTAGGGTCTTTATAAATCACTAGAACGTATATAAAGGTTTTAATTAAGGAATTAAAGAGTCATTTTTAAATTTGCAGCTAGCAGGTTGGGTATTCGTTAATACACGGTTGGATGTGTTCAGCTGCACAAGATTGGATGACTATTTCTGAAAAACTCCAAAGCGGTTTAATACCTATTGGCTCTAATGATTAAAAAATAAGCTAAGTACTAATCCAATATTCTAGGTCTCATTCCAGATTCCAGTAAACTCAAGAAAACAGAATATATGTCTTTACAAACCAATCTATACAAGCTAAACGAAAAAAGCCAATTTGTCCAAAAAAAAGTTCAACAGCCTGCCAAATAAACAAGTAGAACAAACAAGTTCTTTGAGCAGCAAAACCATGAAATTTATGTCCACAGAGTAATGACGAACGAACTGACTAACTAGATGGATGCTGATAATAATCTGTCAGGGAAATTTTAATCCTCCTTTCATTGAACATGATTTTACTAAAAATGATATAAAATTTTTGCAGAAGTTGGAAAATGGAAACACTCTTTAAAAATAGAACAAATTTCTCATCAAAACACTTTACAAATAAGTTTTCCAAAATCCTCCTAAATTAATATGTTGGCCAATGTTTCATGTAAGGCATTTAAAAATAACTTTAAATCAATTTATAAATAAAAACATTAAATGGAGGGTTCATAGAACCCTATCATGTACCCTTTCCAAAATTACTGTTAAAATAATTATAAAATAAAAATTATAAAATGAAAAATACCCATAAATAAAACGGCAGTATTTATTCTGACAGAAATTTAAATGCAGCAGTCAATACTTGGTTTCAAATGCAAATTATAAACAAAACTGCAGAATTAAATATTTTTTTTTTGGTTTCCTGGAAAATGTCATCATTTTTACTACTTAAAACTCAACTATATGGACATGATCAAGTTATGCAATGACTTTCCCAATAACTGTGCTAAAATTATCCTAAAGTAATCTTTAGCGAATGTGTTATGTAGACAAGTAAATTAATATCCATGGCCTACAATGTAAAACGTATACAATTAGAAAAGTATGCTAATTCTCAAAGTACAAATCCAAAAATCATCTGCGATTGTTTACTCTTCATTTTGATCTGTTATTTCATACTCGAACACAATTTCTTTGTGTTGAAATATATTTAATTACATTACACAATTTAGAAGAACACAGAAATTTTAATTGCTTAAGAGATCAAATATGCACTCATGGATTCTTGAGTAACGTTCAACCAGTTTTAGTAAGTTCTGAAAAATATGCATTGGAAATAAATGATTATAAGTAAATGCTGTCACAGTTTAAAAACTGCACCCACTCTTTACAAACAAAACTTAATTNTTGGAAATAAATGATTATAAGTAAATGCTGTCACAGTTTAAAAACTGCACCCACTCTTTACAAACAAAACTTAATTTAAAAATGTCCCTCCACCACATCAGTAACACCACCTTTTTCTTCTGGCTTTGGTAGTTTACTGAAATATGAAAACTATTTTCTTTCTTTTGTCGCACAAATTNAACACCACCTTTTTCTTCTGGCTTTGGTAGTTTACTGAAATATGAAAACTATTTTCTTTCTTTTGTCGCACAAATTACTTATGGCGTGTTCAGACCAACGCGATCACTTACAAACAAAAATACCCTATGATAATTACATACAGAGTAGCAAAGACGTTTCAGCAACCACAGTAAAATGTGAAGAGGAAAGCCTTTACCTTCACCGCACACTTTCGAACGGGACTAGTGTATTTCAGAGGCCAAAGCTGGCAGGGACTACATTTATCTGTGTGGCAAGGGACAGCACTCAGGTACAGGGCAGGACAGTCCAGCCAGCGACCAACACTATCCTTCATCACTCAGGTAATTCTCGTCTCAGTTATGGAGCACAAAAGTGAGGGGAATTATAAGGTTTTAACAGTATTGTATTTTGTGATCAGCAACAATTAAACACATTTAATTATTGTTGAATGCAGTTAAAATTATACAATAAAATACTTTACAATATTTTTGGAAGGGGGAGGCAGAGCAAGGGGCAAGGGAGGGGGCAACTCCCCCTTCCCCTCCAGCTACGCCATTGGACAACCTAACAACTTGCTTGCCCCTTACCGACTTACTTATTAACAACAACGTTTGTGTGCATTTTCCTCGCTGTATACTTGATTGTTTGTGTCAGTCCACTACTACACACCCCTCTCCCCTTTTCCAAATCTACCAGCCTGAAAATAATTCATAAACTATTGTAAAGGTCAAATTAAAAATAATAATATAAAGTTTCACTGCAACTTACCTTTTTAGTGTCACATATCTTCAACTTGGATTAATGAAATCATCTTCATTTTTCCACAAAATGTTTACCACAATTAGTGCACCAACTAGTTATTACCAGTGTGTGCACCGAGTACTCAAACACAAGTACTATTTTCACCTTCGTGCCTGAGAGCAATGCATATCCACATACACAATAATCTTGCTGATGAAGTAGTATCTCGTGGACAAGTCAGTCAATAGGAAGCAATGTTAATAGCAAACAGTGATATTTAAACATTCAAATTTTGAACATCCTATAATGAAATTGTCCAACAGCCTTCCAGTAAGTACTGGAACACCGGGAGGCTAAATAAATAAATAATAAATAAACAGAAGGGATATTTCCAAATACAGTACATTGATCTGGCAAAGCCAACAGGTAAAACAATTGATGCACAAACTGACATTTTTAAGATATGGCGGGAATAGGCCGCTAGACTACTGATTACATTATACAAAGTAGGCAGTAGTACTCTGAGGGCGATACTCGTGGCACAACGCACCCCCACTCGTAGCCTGACGAAGCTGGACTAGCCAGCAAAACATAGCAACCCCCATGCGTGCGTGTGTGTGTGTCTATCCACGAGTACCACCCTGTGAGTACTTGTGCATTCTGTCTACTTTTTATAATGTAATTACATATTTTTAAACAAGAAATGCCTATTAACATTTGAATTTCTTCCTTTAATAAAAAAAATATATAAAACCCTTGCCATGGGCTAGATGGCGACCACAGCCGCCAATCTCGTACGACAAAATAAATAACTATATACAGCACCCTCTCGATGAACTACTGAGAAACTTTATTACCCCTCTACCCACAGAAAGTATTCATCACGTTAAGAAATCCAGTAGCAGAAGAAAAAACACATGTTTACCATACTTCTTCCTGGTGCACAGCAAATTTACAAGGTGAGTACTGAAAGCCACACAGATAACTGACAGTAAGCAACCACACAATGCCATGTGTTTACATGGAGCTCAGCCCACCAGATGATCATATCTTTGACAAGCTGACATTTCCTGTGGGTATACGTGAACAAATTTCTTAGGCATGCTCAAATGTGCATACTGATAAGGTTCTTATGGAAAGACTACAATAAAATTGAAATGATGTACATGTAAAATGTAAACCTTTGTTTGATCTTGGTTTTCTGAGCGGCATTTTTTTTTCTTCTACATAATCTCCTCATGGAAAGTGCGCCACCAGAGTAGTTGATGGTGGTTCTGAAACGAAGACCGGCTATGGTGCATAGCGAACGTATTACCAATGTCAATAAGCTGTTTTTGGTTTTGGTTAAGCACTCTCATAAGAAATTGTTCTAGGTGATTACAAACAAATAGATGAAGAAGCTAAAATGATAACACAAAACCTGAAGAAAAAAAAGATACAGTAAAATTCCAAATATCATAAAAATACTAGCCACCGTCATGCTTCTGTATAGAAATTAAGCAATTGTCATCTAGAATAGAAAACACAAAAACCAAACTCAAGAAATTTAACATCAACGAGCAAAATGAAGAAGTTTCAAAGTAATTGCTGCTGCTGCAAAACACAAGTCACTTTACAATTAAATTATTTAATTATTGTAGTAATTCTGATAAAGGAAACTTGGTGATTGAAGAGACAGATTCAAATGACGACAGTGGAAACACAATTCAAGTTCACCTGATGTCATCGTTTAAGAACAATCAGTTGGAAAAATACAAAATGGAACACAAATTTCTATTAAGTACTTCAGCAAGACAATGGAGAAAAGGGGAAGTGTTATATGCAGAAGTTTGTCCGTCACGTGTGCGCAATGAAGTAAGCGAAATCAGCATCATGTTTTTAATATTTATGGTGGAAAGAAAATGCTGTTAAACTAAGAATTATTTTAATGATACCAGTTTTGAGCAAGTTCTTAGAATTCTTCCCCACCCCAACCAAATTTAACAAAATGGTAATCAATGATTTTATACATTTTGAAAGAAATCACAATATTTCTTCTTGCAATGACAATAAGAAATACAAGCAATTGAAGGTTGCCTGTCCTCTACTCACGAATGTTATCTTGGCAAAAATACATTTTCAAAAGCATTAAAATGCCAACATCAAAAACTTACATGATAATATAAACAAATTAAAAATGTTTTGTGTGTTTACTCATAATAAAGAGAGAGAGGACAATATTTAAGGTTTTGGAGTAAAAATACAATTACTTTTGTAACAATGGTACCACTCCTGTGAAAATCTGTCGTGACGACCATTTTTGAAACTTTCTGCAGTATCTGACAGATCCTACAAACTACTATAAGTGCTATATTTCAATGTATATAAAAGTTATGCCGTGCGGTTTTATTTTTAAAATCACTTTCAGCCTTTCCTGATACTCAATGGCAATAGTTTCAGACACGGTTAAAACATATTTTAGAATGCATGCAACCACAAGATCCACGCAAGCTGAAACTTTTACTTATCTCAAAATAGCAGTAATACAAAACTAACAGCAATTTTCAAAAACTTGCTGTTAGTGTTTTAGAAGCCTAAACTGTGTATTAGGGAATATGGAAAACTATTAGAACCTCATTTGGCTGTGTCAACAGAAATCTTTCTCTGGGCTGAAACCTAACACTACAAATGACTGGCCCACCGGTTGCCATTTTAATTTCACTACGATTGTTCTCGGTTTAGTTTTTTACCCAATTTTTTGCTGAGCTGTTTATTGCCTGTTGTCAATATTTTAATTACTGAAAATTACGTGTCTGTTAAGCTTTTGTACAGCCAATATTTATCCTGTCAACTTTCCATGCTGAATTTGCTTTGGTGACTGAGTATGTATATTTCCATTAATTTTAAAATTATAACTTTAGTCAAATAACCTACCATTCTTTGGCTGAAAATTAAAGCCAATATTACCAAGCTTGTATTTCTATGTAACACTGATTGTCTGAAGAAAGTGCTTTTAATGATAAGTGCTAAAAAGGGTCAACAAAATCTAACAGTTTATTTATGTTCTATTTTCAGGAGAAGGCGATACCAAAGTGTCAAAATACTTACAAATAGGGTCGCCTGTTTTTGGCAAAGAGAGTCCATCACTAGTTGTACAGAAAAACAAGTTAGTTCAAAAACAATTTCGTGTCTGCTAGCCAAGCAGGGAAGTTCAGTGCTGGAGTAACTTAATTCTTATAGGCCCAGTCAAATAGAGAACGTATCCTCACGCAGACACCCGGCCAATAGCCACAGGATATGTGAACGTAGGATGTTGATGAGCAAAAATATTTTCGCGAAAAACAGGTGGCCCTACTTGTAAAAAACATTTGGCAATGCAAACTTAAGAATAAAACATCAGAAAACCAAGTGTTGGGACCGCACAGTACTGTAGTGCTATATGTTTAAGATTATTATTTTTTTTATAATAATGGAAGCTAGCGACTGCCTACAGTACGCTGCTAGACGTACATTAACACACTAAAACAGTTCTTCTTAGAAATTTCACTCTAGTCATTTCTGGAACACTTGAGAAGTACATTAATTTGAGTAGCATTAATATTCTTTTCTGGTAATGCAAAATAACAGCATAAAGTGTTTGTACAAACTGGAAAACAATTGAGTGGACATGGATGTGCCAATCTGGGTTTATAAAAATAACTTGAACACGCTTGGCAATCAGGAACTATAGCTGCGTAACTCAACATACTACAATAAAGTTTTCTTTTCTGAACACCAGGGAAAATAAACATCCCTTCAGGTGGTTCCTGAATGAAAATAATCTTCGTAAGAACACTCAGTTAATTAACTTGAAGGCACTGTTACGTTTACAAAGTGTCTTGAAGCTGCATCAGTGGATAATGTTAGCATAGAGTTGCCGACACTTGCATAAAGACACCATATAGAGACCTCAAAATGATTAGCAGTTTATGACAGCTAGGGAAGATGGAGTCAATCTAATAAAGACATTAGAAGGGTTGCCATGCACATCCAGGAAATTAGCAAAGTTGATGCAAACTCTGGAAAGTTCAGCAAGTCTGCAACTACCTGCCACAGGAAGTTATTGCGAAGCAAAGACAGGCAGTCTAAAATCGGAAAGAGATGCCGCTATAGATCAAGTGGTACCAACATCTACAGGGCTGCTTTCTTTGAAGTCAAGTAATCCAACAAACAAGCTCAATCTTTCATTATGTCTCGCCCTGTTGGAATTCAGACAATTGTCTTGCCCCAGCTGGGGATAAATAATCAAAACACATATTACAAAATTTTGATGAATATATTCCAAAAGCTAAAAACAATAAATACTTATTTGTTGTACAAGATGTAAAATTTAGTGTTTATTTAACGTGTGCTTTGCAGCTGTTGAAAAGTGTCGCCCAGTGCACATTTCTGTAATGATTAAAATTCTATGCATTATGTCAGGCAGACTTACATTACTATCAAGACGGCAGAGATACGAAGGACCCGATAAACTCCCGTTTTTTATCAGGCTAAGTAACCACAGAGGTCGCTGGATGTGTTTTCAGTCATGCTTTCAGACTAGGAATTGGCTTTTAATTCACTGTACTACAATAAGTCTTGTATTTCTCTCTCGAATGTAAGCTGCTTATAAAGTGTTTATAAAAATTACATTGGCAAATACAAAGAACAATCCTCCAGGCACCACAGTAAAATGCATATTTTAGACAGGCGACAGTCTCAAATAAAATTCTTATAACAGCTCGCAATGGAGCTTACTGGATAGCAAAATGCAACAAAACCTAAATGTTTGCAGAACTCGGTTTGCAGCATGCAATTGACATTGAAGTTCATTATATTTGGAGAATTCAATAAACAAGAGTAGAATCAGCAAACGTAATTCACGGTTTATAATTTAATTCATTCATTTAATTTACAAATTATAATTAAAGAAATTAATTAAAAATTACAATTTAAAAAAAATTATGAGTGACTTTTGTTTGCAGTATGACTGTACCACTGATAGCAACAAAGATGTTAATTTAATTCCTTATGTGCAATCTGTTGGTAAAAATATAACATGCTGGTATAACAAGATTATATTTTATAAAGATAACGACATATATGATGCAGACATTTGACTGAAATTGTAGATAACTTCATGTTGTAAAATCTAACACTGTATGCAGATAGGTCTCCCTTAACACCTAGTAAACCAAGGAGTGATTGCAAACATAACCAGTGCATCGCCAATCATAATTGGGGAAGGAATCAGCCAAGGTCTGTAGTGAAGAACCATCCTTGCATTTATCGATAATTTATTATTCCTTCTGCTGGCTCTTGCAGTAAAAATTTATGGTCTGTTTCCTACGGCAAAACTGTGTTCATGACTAACTCGGCAAATTCAGCGAGCTCTTGTGTTATTCCTCGCACTTCGGCTGGTATGTTATCTATCGGACCCCGTGGTTGTGTTCTCTGGCATGCAGGCCAATGATTGGGTCCCCTCTTCACTCACCCTTAGTTTTCCAACTACCAGTTACCATGATTAACTGGAAGTCTAATCATTTGGTTTATCCAATTACTACCCTGCGGTGTATAGGAAGAACGCAGGTACTCGTGGGTCCAAGGGTTCCAGATTTGCGAAACATTGTAGTTTCGGTGGAACCACATAGTTAATGACTTGACCAAATGGTACTGGCGGAGGTTGACCTTGACTGTCCCATTGCACTGGTTGATTGGGCCCTGGTCTCTGCTTGCCAGGTAAATTAGGCCTTGGGTGAGAATTATTATTATTTTCTCTAGTGTTTCCCTGTTGGTTCTGTCCTTGTGGAGGTGACTGTGGTAGCTGCTGGAGCTCTAGATGCTCATCTTCTCTGCGATTGCTATCGCAGCCAGATCAGTAACCTTCCTGATTGCTGTCGGATTCCCTATAGCCACAGTGTCGGCCATGGTTGTACCTTCTACCATAGTAGTATTTTCAACCTCGATAGGATTGTTGGCCTCCCTGGCAATATTCCTGACTGGCTATTTGGTACGACAAAGTTCTGGAGCGAGCTGGTACACATTTACCCTAGCACCCTGATTATGTCTAGACGGTGGACTAAATTCAGTGTGTTGATGGCCTGGATACAAAGGCAGGTTTCGTTCCTGCGGGTCCTGTCTCTCTGCCTCCCGGTTGGTTTGTGCCGTCTGTAGGCGCTCAATCTCGTCGGAGGCCAGCCAACCTTCTTGAAATGAAACCAAGTCACTATCCCGCACCATGGCAATACATTCTTCATCGCTTACAGGAGGTGTCATGTGGCGGGACTTCTCACACACTCCAAACAAGTGTGCTTCAGGCTCATTCTTTGCCTTGGAAAAATCTCTCCGCGTATAACTGAGCCCTCAAGTTACCCTGGATTTGCTTGTTCCAGAAGTGTTCGATGAACTTGCTTTAAACTCAGCACGAGTGGCTACTGTGGTTCTCACCACCTCCCACCAATAATATGCTGTAGACCTCAGTGCGAGATTAAGCCAGCAGAGCATGTGACTGTCCAGCAACCCAAATAAGCTGGCATACTCCTCGAACCCAAGTAAGAAATTAATGGTGTTCTCTCCCATGTTCACTTCAAGTTGAGGTAACTGTTCCAAATAATTTGGAAGGGTGGTGCAATAGTGTACTCATGTGTGCACTAGGTGTTAAGATTGTGTGTAGTGGTCGGTAAACCAGCATCATGGTTCGGCAAGTTCAGCTGAGAATCTGTGTGATCGCCAGAAATTATTTCTGTACTACTGGCAGTGTTAGGAGACATTTGCTTAGCCACCACCTGTCTTGGCTTGTCGACCTTGCTACCGACCTCAGATATATGACTGTTTAGTTCAACACTGTTGGCTTTGTCCATTAACCCTAGTCTGTGTTCCAGATGGTTATTAAATGAGTCAAGTTGGTCACTGACCAACTCATTGTGAGCTGGGTTTACATCTGATGTAGGTCGGTTTTCCAACACGCTAATGCGCAGCTCAACCACACTGAATTGCACAGTGTTGTGTTATTTGACTTGTCCAAGGTCTTCCCTTCGCATTTTAGTTACTTCCGATTGCACTTGTGAGATGATCTACGCAGTCGGCTAAAGTGATATTTGTTGCTGAATGTTATTGTTCTGCTCCTGCAGATTTCATTCTAGAACCTTTACCTGCTCTGCCTTTTATTTCAATTCTTGCATTTCTTCCTGGCTTTTCCTAGTCTGATTAGCTATGCGTGCCTCCAGGTGTTCCCTGTTTTTCCTGGCCTGTTCATCCATGTGTTCCTTCAGTTTGTTTATTTGTTCCTGGCTTTTACTGATTTGCTCTTGGGTTTGCTTCATCATTTGTGTAAAGTGCTACGTGAAGTTGAGGGTAAAATTGCCCTGGCTCTTGGTAGTACTAGGAGAAATACTTTGCCCTGTAGCTGTGTTTTCTACTTCCAGTGGTATATGTTCTCTTTGTGTATTTTCTGTGTCCCCTTCCACTGTCAAACTTGTAACTGTGTAATTTCCTCAATTTCTGTTACATATTCCAACATTTTGTAGTTGATGGGTGTTGTGTTTTGGAGGTTGTATTGTGTACGCTACAGTCTACTCATCAAACGGAGTATTAAGATGTTAGTGTAGCGACTGTTACTCCTTTCGTGGTTCTGCGTCCAGCGCCAGATGACTATGTAAGGCACACCCACTGATGAAGGGAGAGAGAATAGGATAATCTTGGACCTTATAATTTGTCACCACTAACAGTGAATGCTGAGCTGGGGTTTGAAGCTTGCCCGGCTCCACAGGNTTGGACCTTATAATTTGTCACCACTAACAGTGAATGCTGAGCTGGGGTTTGAAGCTTGACGGTAATGACTTCGCAGCAACGTAACACAAACTAGAGTGATCTTACCACAGGTTTTACCTTCAGGGACACTTGTAGCAGCCAGTTTTTGTAGATCGTAGATTAAAAACACACAGGAGACACTAGGAAGAAAACAGAATGCTAAAACACCACTAGCTACAGATCAATAAAAACCCATAGGCGTGAGCTAAATAGATTGGATTTGATTTAAGAGAAAGATTTTTGATCTGAACACTACAACATAAAATACTATCTGTACCAATACTACGTAGAAATTCATTACTAATTTCAAAATTAGCCTTGCTTTGTGTGGCTGTAACTACTCTCTATCTCATGTAAGTTGGCAAGATTTTGACAGTTTGACGAAAGTAGTACTAATGTTTACTTTTCGTTTATGTTTCCTTTCCCCATCAGCTGGTGCGTCAAGTGGAGGCTGTATTACTTATCAACATGCTGTCAGCTGATCCACTTGCCATTGTACTGTAATGGTAAACAAATTTTAAGATATTTTAGACTGACATCTGCCTAAAAAAAATTAATAGGTTATAAAAGAAAAAATATAAAACCTTGCAAAAAATTTAATATTTGCTAACTTTTTTAATTTGTCCAAGACAGTGAATTTGGGTTAACATTTGCGAGACGGTAATTGTAGTTATCACACTTAGGACGTTATAGCTAGTATAAATGGAACTAAATGTAATTCGGGAAACTTGATTGACATCGCACTTTTATTCGCCAACTCCTCACCAACGATTATTGCAAAACCGTAATTATGCTATTATCGATACTAAACAGTTTGAGTTGGAAATATGTGACTTTGAATAACGTAAGAATTGCTTAAAAGCTATTCACGCATGTCCCACTTTCTTTGTTTTACCAATACAATAAAGTAACAACACGGAAACAAAAAAATTGTTTTTCAGGAGAACAATATGGCGTATAATTTATGTAGACAAACGATTACCGGCCGAATAGAAATTACTAGTACTCAAAATCGCTGTACACAAAATATATGTTACTTTAAAAATCATGCAGAGTTCACGGAAAAATAAAACTACTGGTATCTGTACGTAAATTTGTTATATATCACACACGAAAGCCATTCTTTTCTGGCTGGTAATGCTTCGGGAAAGAGCGCACAGATGGCGCCAACAGCCTGACAGGGCGAGATGTGAGCCATTTACATTGCTCAACAGATAGCAGCACGGCCTGCCTCTTGATCCAGTCTTTTTAAAAGTAGACTTTTCTTCTATTACTGGCTCGGAACAACACGAATTTGAAATATATTTTGTTTAATTATTATAAAAATAAATCAACTATATTATGCAATATTTCTGTATGCTTTTGGAATTAATATCAAGCACATATGGAAAGAATGGTTGGAGACGTGAAAAAGGTTTTGAAGTTGAGTTTAATTTGGATACGGATTGTTTTATTGTGCATTTCATTTTAAACACCTATACATTACTACTTTATCACGAAGTTTAGTTTGACACTCTAACAACCACTGTTTTGTGACCACATAAAATAAAATGTACTAATTAATCTAGGAACTCTTTCTTGTCACGTATTTTCTGCTTGTCTAATGTGTGTCAGCAGTGTACCCAGAATAGCAAACGTAATTTTAACTTTTGTTCGTTCGTGCATTAGTTGATACAGGATTTTGAAAATGGGACTTACTTTGCTTCGTATACGTCAAGTTGCCACTCACTGACAGTCAGAATCTCGCAAACTTATATGAGACAGACCAAATGAATGTAGCCTTCTCATATGTATCTCTTATTAAAAATTCAAAATTAATTTGTGTCCTTTAAAATTCCTTAATTCTTGCAAAAATATGTAAATAAAATCAATTAAATGTTTTTCTCAAACCAAATCAGTTGGGAGAACAAAAGATATATTTTCAGGGCGTCGTAGGCAAATGGGCAGAGCAACGTTAACATACTGAAGATCCAAGATGGCGTAAATATAAGTCAAAATTATATTTAAAAATTACTTATTTATTTACATATGCAGTCTCTGCATCAAAATTCAAAATACTTAGCAGTAAAATCTTGATTGCTGCAACATCTTATAGTATCTTCTTTGGCTGGTTCCATTGTTAACTGGCCTTAATCTTCCCTCACAAGGCTCTTCGACCTGGACGTACGTTATTATTGTCTATACCGTACCACACGCAAATCGCAGTAGTTCTACCTTGAATTTAATTCCTAACACAGCGTAGGTAGTGCGTGCAGACTAATTTCTTGCTCTTCTGTCATCGCCCCATCGAGCAGTCTGCGTGACTGTATGTAATTCGGCCAATTAATCAGAAAATTAAAATTTCTTACCAGGCAGATGACCCACTAGGTTTCAAACTGCCTGGCGCAAACAAGATGGCTTGAAAAGTCTTAAACTGCATACTTAAATGATGCCTTCAAACATTGCGTCAATCACGAGAAATAAACCACAAATAAAATTAATAAATACTACGTTAATACATTCATTGCAAAATAAACTGAAATAGCTGTGACACGTAAAAGTAGCGATTATTTGAGGCATTTCAATCTGGTGTGATTTCAGAAAACCAACAGAAACTGGACTCATTGTGTAGCTGAGAGCAAAGATACTGATGAGTCAATGTTGGGCTGTTACAGTGGCCTACAGCAAATGCAGACATGTACCATTTTGATCCACCTTCACCTGTGGTTGAGGAAGTAATCACTGAACCAAATCTAACTCTGGACGTCGAGGAAGACTAGAGGTGCAGGAGACTTACGTAAGAAACATTAGTCCACCATTTCCTTCATCCCTCCGTAGAGAAAGTTCTTCGGCACAATATTCAAATTCTATATAAAAAATTTTTAATTTTGTTTCTTTCTTTTGTGTCACTGGTCCAATTGGGAGTCTTCAAAATCGCTCCCTTTGCAAACACTTACTTTACTAGCAGACAATCTATAAAACATGATGGGATTTCAAGATCAACTGAAAGTTCCTGATGCTGTTTCAATTATGGATGGGTCACTGTTTCTTTGATTCCTAAAGACCACTGATTCTTCACTAATTATCAAAATCAAAGTATAGAGATTTTCAGCCATTGATTGTGAGTGTTGAAGTTGTGGCAAGTCCGTTACCAAAGAGTACATTTTTTCCTTACTGATAAACATAATAGCAAATTTATGTTAATTATTGGTCAATTCCATTGCTATGCTTCTAAATAAAGGCTGCAGTTACATAGTGTACATATGTACTGAAAAAGAGCGCCGTTCTTTTCACTCTCTTTTTGCATGGTATTAGGGTAGTATAGTCAAGGTTCCGAATGTAAACAATGGCCACACAAAATATGCTGAGTTGATAGGTGCAGTACGAAAATCTGCGATACAACACACATTTGTTTTTCACATTTTGTAAAAATGATTTTCTGTAGTGTGCAACCTAATGCAGTACCAAGTGTTTTTTCACTTACATCGCTCTGAAAGAACAAAACACATTGACATAAACTAATCTACAAGAGCGATGCTTATCATTCTGTTTTATCAGGTGGAGTCAAAAGCAAAGAAATATTTTACAGGAAACAGAATGATCTTCAGTTTTACATATTTTGTCATCCAGAGCAACTATTTTTGTATAAGAAGAATTCTGTTGAAATATTTTGTCAGACCAGGTCCTATTGTGCCGGTCAGAGGCACGGGCTAACAAAATGTGGTGAGGTATTGACGTATTGGCTGCTGATTGGTCCCCGGCTGCGGTATAAGCTGGGGCGCATGGCTTAGCGGTTCTCCGCAGTACTGGTGAGGACATAGACACTGGTTTACCTGCAGGGACAGTGGCCCGGGGTAGCTCCTGACTTGGCGGCTGTTGCTGCTGGTACCGGCTGGAACTCGGGCCCGGTCCTTGGACGAAGGTGGTGCTGTGGCTGGCGGTGCTGGTCAGTGTCCATGGTGGACTGCTTGTCTTGGTGGGTCTGAACCATGGGTTGGCTATTCCCAGTGGTACTGCAAGGCCTTGGCGAGGTCTCTCGATGATCAGGTGTGGCTCGCCGGCAGTCTNTGGGAGGTTTGAGTTTGAGCTCATTAGGCTAGGCTAGGTTTGGAGGCAGTAGCTGCCCTCTTAGCTCTCCACTTTGCACCACTCCTATGGCTGAAGGGCTTACGGGGAGGTACTATGGTCTACCACACTAAGGAGGGGCAGGCGATGAGTTCCCTAGCTATGTGTGCAGCCAGTCTGGGCTAGGCCACCCAGATACAGTTTTATTGCTCCAACCGGCATAAATAACGTGGTGGATGGAGCGCTGGGCTGATCGGGATGTTTAGCCCTGTCGCGGTGTGTGTTCCAGAAGGGGCCAGGCCGCCAGAACCAGTCTTATCAATCCAACCAGAGAAAATAACAAGGCGGTGGATGGAGTGGATCGGCTGGTTTGGATGTCTAGCCGCCTCAAGGATGAGTTCCTAGTGGTTGTGGCTCTACCGTACGTGCACACCAGGTATCTTGGCGTGCCTGGTCCACAGTATGGGTGGCCGTCTAATGAGTGTGTTTTGCGATGTACGTGCACCCGGTTAAGGGAACCCGCAGTCTTACACTAGTTTCAGAAAAGGGTTTCAAGACACTGTCTCCTGCTTACCCTTAGTAGGTTTGACGTCTACTGGGATTGAAGTCACAGTCACCCTAAAAGTACTCCAGGGTTAGGTAAGGTCACGTGTTTATTCCCCCAGAGGAATAGGCACGGTAGTCCATACTAACTCCTAACTATCAATGAACTGTAACGGAAGCAAACTACAGTAAACCAGGTGAAGGGGACCTGGGTCTAAACTAGACAAGAGCAGATGCGGCTAGGTAGTTATGATAACAACTGGCCCTAACTAACTAGAATGCTGTTGTCCAGAAGGGACTCGGGGTTCACTACCAAAGTGGTAGTGAATGTAGAGAGAGGTTGAAGACTTCTTCGGGGGTCGCTAGATGAAGGTCTGGAAGTTGTCTTGAAGGTAGCAGTGGTCCTTTGTGAGGAAGACGGTAAGCAGAGAGCTCCAGCACACTAAGTGGTAGAGCGAGCTGCGGAGTATCAACTGGCATTTTGGGGCTGTGGGTCGTTCGGCTTCCTTTGGCCGGTTGGGTATCCTCAGACTGGAGCTCCTCCCTTAGCAGCGAAGGCCGTGTTCTCTCGGGGGAGTCTGGAAGTGCAGTTTTCCTAGTATGCTGGTTGCATCACTCCCGCGAACTTAGGGGCAGCGCTGGGCTGCTTGGCTGGCTTCTATCGCACGCGGGGGTGATCAACAGAGACGTGACATCTGACATACTGGTGTAGACGGCCTTGACTGCTGTGTCCTCGGGTGCCCCTTGCCTAGGAGCTTGCTGGTGGGCTCTGGAAGCAAGTCGTTCTGGGTTCACACCCCACTCAGGTGATGTGACATCACGTGAAGATGAGGCGAAGTCGTATATGTCAGTACGCTTCACGCATCTATTTGTTACAATAATATGTAGGCCTATACATGCCTCGGTGCAGGAGACAGTTTTCATATTGAGGCAATACACTCCGAACATAAAATCGTTTTACATGGGAAGAACAGACAGAATTTTTATCAGACTCTTCATTCACTAAAACTGAAGTTTCAACTAATGATGCTGCATACATTTTGGCACACAGTAAGAAAGAAGTTACCAAAGCAGTCATAAAAACCAAATACAGTACAGTAAGTGTAAATTCAGTCTGTGTGGAGGAGGAAATGAGAACAGCTCCCACTCATTGGTGCCAATTGCTGACCAGCTGTGTATGAAGAGACAAGCTTAGGTCTAACACAAATTAATGTGCATGATGACTGCACAGTACATATTCATAGTATTTTAATCATTTCCTGTTTTAGACTGATTTTAATATGGAGATTAATTTTGGAATGGAATGCTTTAATAATGTTTTCCAAATACTAACCAAATTTTTTTTTNTGATTTTAATATGGAGATTAATTTTGGAATGGAATGCTTTAATAATGTTTTCCAAATACTAACCAAATTTTTTTTTAAATGTTATAGACATAACAATTATCTTCTTTTATAGAAAGTAACAGTTTTTCAAAATGCACCAGGGAACTATAACACNAATGTTATAGACATAACAATTATCTTCTTTTATAGAAAGTAACAGTTTTTCAAAATGCACCAGGGAACTATAACACACGTTCTACATTGTACACTTATATATGTTCTGTAACGTAAGCATACTTGTAGCTACCAGTGAGGGAATTTTAACTACAAGTGAAATTTCACTCTTGTGGACCAGTTCTGTAAAACAAACACACAAACTTGTAAGTTATGTTACAGAAAAATTCAGAAATGTTATTTATTTGCTAATGTCCAAGACCCTATGTAGATATTGTTTACAAGTGCACCTGTAGTGAAAATATTATGTAATCCAAGCTTTAATTAGTGTTAATTTTTTTTTGTGGTTATTATAGCTTTATATAATATTGAAATATGTGGATGTTTGTGGATAACGACTGTTACTTTTGTCATACATTTTTTGGGCATTCAACTTGAATCACTGAGCTGAAACAAAAATGAAATACCTTTGGAATGGTAATTAATGCCTTCTGTTGTGAGATGAATCTGTTTGAACAACACTGTACATAAACTTAACCATTTAACACTATGTGATTCAGAATATTTCTTTATTTTATTCAAACCTACAGTCATTTCCTCAGATATTCCACAAGACTAGAAGGTCGGGAGAGTAATACAGTAAAATCCGATCAGTCCGGGGTTCTCTGGGATTTACCACCCATGGATTTGTGAAAACCACGGATTTCTGAGTAACCTTTTCACAAAACGTTGCTTAATGTTAAATTTTTACAATCTAATAACCATAACCATGATTCTTCACCTTTCCTCACCACACACATACAAACATGACAAAAGTTAAACAATTAAAATTCCAGAAATAAAACTGAACTCATAACTTAATTTATTTAAGCTTTACAGTACAAGAAAAATAACTCTACCTCCCTTTTGCACTAATACACTTTCATTACTACGCACTCTGCCCACTGTGCTGTAAGCAATGAAGCCACCGTATTTGTTGTTTAATATCTCTGAACATCGCGGCCGAGAGTGCCATCAGATACAGAATACAGAACATGCATGTAAACCACTGTCTTCACACTCCCCTTACCATCACGTGTGTTCCATTTTTATACCACAAAAATAAATTCACAGATGAAAATTAATCTTACCACACTATAACTCACAACTATTGTACACAAACAAAATTGAAAATATAAACAGTACATATAAAATTACTTTCAACTTTAATTTCCGTACATGGAGTGTAGCCAGAATAAAGTTAGCACATGAAAACTATTTGATTATTGCAGATTCGTAAAAAGTGTTAGCGGTAGCGCATGACGATGGAGCTAATGTCGTAGTTTCCNAAACTATTTGATTATTGCAGATTCGTAAAAAGTGTTAGCGGTAGCGCATGACGATGGAGCTAATGTCGTAGTTTCCCATCAGAGAAAGTGTGTGCTCATGTCTGTCTGCTTGATTCCTTGTTTTCTCTTGTGTAACATATGTAGCACTGCGTTACCTCACACAGAATAACAGTACTTTTTGTTTTCCGTAAATTTAAGAATTGTGTTCCACGCAGCAGCTGCAATATCATTTTCACTTCCGGGACCTGCAGGGTTCCAGTTTTGTGCATTTGCAATAATTTCTGCATCTGTTAGAGAGACGGCAACTTCAATAGACCATATTCACTGGGTTTTCACTGTTCGCACATTCAACCATTTGCATGATTCCACTATCAAAATTAGGTATCTGATCACTTGGTTGCTTGCCAATTCTCTTGAAATCTTCATCTTGAGATTCATTNAAACTATTTGATTATTGCAGATTCGTAAAAAGTGTTAGCGGTAGCGCATGACGATGGAGCTAATGTCGTAGTTTCTCATCAGAGGAAGTGTGTGCTCATGTCCGTCTGCTTGATGCCTTGTTTTCTCTTGTGTAACATATGTAGCACTGCGTTACCTCACACAGAATAACATTACTTTTTGTTTTCCGTAAATTTAAGAATTGTGTTCCACGCAGCAGCTGCAGCACTCCACGCAATTTCCATAGTCAATATCATTTTCACTTCCAGGACCTGCAGGGTTGCAGTTTTGTGCATTTGCAATAATTTCTGCATCTGTTAGAGAGACGGCAACTTCAATAGACCATATTCACTGGGTTTTCACTGTTCGCACATTCAACCATTTGCATGCTTCCACTATCAAAATTAGGTATCTGATCACTTGGTTGCTTGCCAATTCTCTTGAAATCTTCATCTTGAGATTCATTNTTCCACTATCAAAATTAGGTATCTGATCACTTGGTTGCTTGCCAATTCTCTTGAAATCTTCATCTTGAGATTCATTTCCTTTTGTCCAAGGTCATATCTTTTGCCAAGCTATGAGCAAAGTTTCACATTTTACTGTGAATTCCAGGCACATGACACACTGAATATGGCATTTTAACACGTCTTTGAAATTCAGCAATATTTGTGTCATAATTTTTTAGTAAGATCATAAAATCTTGCCTACACAACATCTTCAAATTCTGAATTACTCCTTCGTCCTTCAGTCGAACCATAATTTCTCTTTGACGCTGGACATGAAAATTATGCTGAACCACTAAATAACAATCTCAGAGCCCATGTACGTATTGCTTTGAGATTTGCAGTGCATTGAAACAGGAAAGTGAAGCACTGCNTTTGCAGTGCATTGAAACAGGAAAGTGAAGCACTGCGGCTCGGCATAATTCCCTCTGACATTTAGTTTCATTGTGTGTGTCCCCACCCCACAGTATTTGCACACCCAACAACAGTTATTTGTTGCTTATTTTGTTTGAAACAGTGTGCGATTGTTTTTTCAGCACCAGCTAGCATGGCATGTGGTGGACATTTCCACAATAAACCAGTTTCAGTGGCATTATAAACTAGGCCAGCAGTGAGCTCATTTTTGTTTTAAAAATCTTGTGAGAGAGGCACAAATCTATCAGCAGCTTCAATGTCAACTGATTTCTGTTCCGACACATCAAGTTTTTGTATCTCATCCCAGTCTTTAGAACGGGTTAAGTCAGACATCAGAGCATGTGCACCCTTCAGTAAGCTCTAATACAACTACTTCTTATTTCTGCACATCCTAACCTCTTTAATAAAAATCACTTATAATGCAAATTCCAATTCCTGTAGTTTCTGTATGTGAACAGTTTTGCGTTTCATGCAACTTTTTTATGATTTACTGTCGCTACGAAAGCTTTTAAGTTTTGTCCTTTTGATTTTTAATATCATATACAGTAGTTTCACCAATATCATACTCGATCATGATTGCTACAACACACAAATCTTGAGTCAAATTTTCACATATTGGAAGTTTTTTTTTATGTCAGAGTTACATACTTTTTTTTTTTTTAATTTTAGCAATTTAACATTGTGATGCAACTAACTGCTGCATACTGCTGAGCTACTCTCTACGTTAAACTTTCCTTATCCACTCATGACCTTGAGCCTCATCCTTTTCACCCCTTCTCTTTAAATAATCTCAACCCCTTTTCCCCCTCAGCATCGTGGATTTTGACAGACAAATCCGATAAGTTTGACGAAGAGTGTGCATCATGGCGACACATGATGACGCAGCATGGCTTTGTACCATGGCAAAACAGTGCAGCACAGCAATGCGGTATGCTTATTTAAAAAACAAAATTAATACTACTGCCCATTAAAATTGCAACACCATGTAAGTACGCACTTGAACCCCATACTGAGGAACTGCGTAAAGCAGGGTAGGGCGATGATGTGATTAATTTTTCAGCTAAGGGATGCAGCACATGTGACAATGGTGACACTAAAAAGCAGTAAATAAGTGGAGGTCGGGGAGCCACTGAGGAACGGTGGCATTGTGTTTCCCCGCAGTTTGCATGCACAGACGCCGTAAACATTCAGCTTTGAAGAACACTATGAATGCAACCACAGTGAGGAAGATGTGGGATCAGTGGGTCGAGGAGGGATGTACCAAGCAACGTGCAGGAAGCCAACGGCCCCATCGCACCGACGAGCACGAGGACGGGCATCTGGTGTGCATGGCGATTACAGGCCGTACAGCCACATCAAATACCCTCGCCCAGGAGTTTAGGCACGTGGCGCATGTCTGCACGCACAGTTCATCGCCGCCTGCATCAGGGCATCATGCCCAGCTGCCAACACAGGCACCTGTGGCTGCAATGGTGCGCAGAACGTCGGGCTTGGAGGGACGAATGGCATGACATTGTCTTCTCCAACAAATCCAGCTTTATACACCATCATATCAGTCCAGCACCTGGAGTTATGGTGTGGGGTGCCATTGGATTTCAACCCTGCTGGCGCCTAGGCCACATTGCTGGTATGCTGACCAGCAACCGTTACATCGCAGTGGTGTTGGAGCAGGTTGTCCCCTACTTTCACAGCCAGCCTGGAGTCCTGTAACAACAGGACAATTTGTGACTGCATCGCCTGACAGTTCCTGGATGACCAAGTCACACTGCTTCCTCGACTTGCGCGTTCATCGGATCTCTTGCCCATCGGAAAAAGCGTGACCCACGGTCGGAGAAATATTGACCTGCCGTGGGACACCTGCGGCCAAAACGCATGAATTTTGGTCATGCGTCAAAGCAACACGGGTGGAGATACCACAGACATCCAAGTCAATTTCTCTCAATGCCACGATGTATAGCAGCTGTTACTGCCGCTCGCAGTGAGGCCACAGTACTATTTCACCCTCATCTGTACATCATACCAAGCTGCGAGAGTAACCATATCACTTGTGTATGATGGATATTTTGTGCAATAAATATCATCGTGATAGCTCAAGTCCTCCAGAGTGTTGCAATTTTAATGGCCTGCAGAGTATTTTTCTTGTGACGACACCCCAGATTTCTGAGCACCAGTAATTCTTGGGGCCTGGATCTGAAAGCATTTTCTGTACATGGTTTCAAACTTTAGTCAGTTTGAAAATTAATATTCAAGGTGGTGGTCATTATTAAATCCAAATGAACCATCCACTTGAACCTAGCATTGCAGTGGTTTTACAAAGGAGGATTGTATCAAAATAAATAATTTTACACACTTAATATCTTAGCACATCACTGCGCATTACATGCTCGAGGAGCATGGATGCCTTTTGAGAGAGAAGACCATATCCTGCCATTCAGAAGTATGTGGTCTCGCAAGAAGAGATTTTGTGAAGAATTTCGACCACATGATATTAATACTAAAAACCCAACAAATTATTGCAGATGTTGATTACCAACAACTCAGATTTACATAAATGTATGAATCATATTACTCAGACAGTTTTGATGTACCAGAAAAGTTTGTTAGGCATTGAGAAATTGGTCACCAGCTTTAAAGAAATGGGTGAACATACTACTTGCTGCAAATTATTTCTTGTATATCTACAAGTGAAACGCTATGACGAGTTTACACACAGGGGTGAAAATGGCTGCAGAACTGGATGAAATAAATAGGAGGCAAATACAAAGATTGAGCAGTGCACTCAATCAGCCAACTGTGAAGACAAACTGTTAAGTCTCCGCACATCAACAAATAAACTTTAACTACACAGAGAACTTAACATTAAATGAAAACCATTATTTATCTTGTGAACAAGAAAGTAAGTTACAACGCACACAATCTTGAACAAACATGACCAAGTGGAATATAAGATGTTAACAGGTGATTATCACTAAAAAAACGTGAGGATGAGCAAATGAAACTAAAACATAGGACAGGAGTCGCATGATTTTGCCAGTCTATTATTTTCAGTCAACAAACATGATATGTAACCAACCCATAAAGACGTTCAAAAACAGGACAGTAGCTTATAATTTGTACATTCCTTCAGTAAAACTGCAAGTGAACTTTTCACAGTCAAAATATATATGGTATGAAGTGGGAAAAACCAAGACCAATTACACAACACAAATTTTTAAAGTTGCAAAATATACAAAACATTAAATTATTGAATGCTTGTTAAAATTACCAACATCATTAGTTACTCAAATAATGTGATGTAAAGGAGTGAGGTAAAACTGATAAGTAATCTTGTCAACTCAACCACTCATTAAATATGCAGTATTTAAATACCCAACAATGCTGGCCATTTCCCATTCCTGTTTACCACAGACACACTCTAGTTTGTATTTCAATGCAATTACTTGAGATATGGAACATTTCATCGAAACCACTATGACCGGAACACGTATCTGCAGTGATATGCACAACTTACCACTGTCTTTTTGCGAGCTCAGACCAAGCACGACGTCCCTGTCTTACTCGAGACTTGTTTCTAGACGTTACGGTTATATACCGTATTTACCCGACAATAATGCGACCCTGAATATATTGTGACCCTCAACTCTTAGACTAAGTGTCAAGAAAAAGGTTTTACATGGCACTGGAAATATTACTTTATTATTACGAATTAAATCTGAATAACCCACGAGCTATTTCCACTTTTTAGACGATTCAAATCCACTCTCCAACTACGCACATTACTTTCAGTCACACCGTGCTTCCGAGCAGATTGACAGTTGTTCGTTCGCGCTGCATAATTTGCCACACTGATTTTAAAGTTGGCATCATAGCTGCGTCGCTTTGACTTCATTTTTCAAGTAGTGCCCCGCTTTTCAACTGCAAGCATTTCACAATTAATAAAAAAGAATTCACTTTTACAATACAGTAGTGATATGGTACTCTTGACTAGAAAACAAAAACAAGCACATACTAGAAACACTGTGTAACAAAGCACACCACGACAGCATAGAGTACAGAAGCACGCGGCGCTCGGCAGTAAGCAGACGCGACTGCTAGTGCTGTTGGTTCACGCTCTGCTGCTTCGCTCGCGCCGTCACCTTGCCAACACCTCACCTATTATTATCAGTGCGTCGGACTTGTTTACAAACAACATTCTCCGATCTCGTAGATGTAAGTTCGCGATTATAATGCAACCCCCGCACTTTGTCAAAGTACATTCAGCAAAAACAATCACATCATTTTTGGGTAAATACTGTAAATATAGTTATAGGGTAGAATCAGGTTATTATATGTACCACAGCGATTCCTATCAATGCCTTTATTTTAAAATGTTGATCAAATATTTACTTCACAGTGGAGACATGCTGATAATGCTGATACAAAGTCTGCATTTTAAAAATAGCTTCTATAATGCTGTTATAAATAATTCTGCTATTAGGTTGTCTACATAAATAAACATTATATATGTACTTCAAAAATTATATTACACTAAAGTTACAATTTTCTAGGTACATCGGTAACAGTGTATACTGGCCGCTAATTTCACAAAATACTACAGCCAGGTTCTCATATAAAAAATATATAAATTCCTAACTGTGATTTCTTGTCTCACAAGCATACAGATAATGATGAAGTACAACAGAACAGCACTGTTAATTCAAATTTTTGTAACTAAAATACTACTTAAAACACTAACTGATGCTAAGTTTCAAAAACACTTAAATCACTTGAACATGTGCGTAAATATTATATCCACACTTGATATTAGGCTCATATACAATGCAAAGTGTGTCTCGGTGACACAGATTATAGGAATGAATGTCATGATCTATCAGGTGCTGTAATTATTTCTAATTATCTTAGCCTTTACTATTTCTAGAGCAAAAAATGATTACAAATTAACCACATAAATATGATATATAATTTTTGTTTTTAAATATGATTTTAAAGACAAATGAAACCATTTTTAATTAAACTAATTTCTATACCCACAGTTTCAAATAATATTTCTCTGCAGTATTATGCAAGGCCATCTCTTTGCAGGCGTGTGTTCACACCCATACTACAAAGAATTTTGAATATACAGGTTTCAAATTAATGGCTATTTACTAGTGATGGGTTGAGTCTCTGTGCTTTTAGGTTATAAACAACAAATATTAGCACCTAACAATACCTTTCCTATCTTGTGAATCAATTATTGTATGCTACTAAACTGCTAACATTGCGCCAGAATGAACACAATAAGTCAGCTGCATGCCTTCACACCTGGTTGACATTTGTGATGTTCGGCTGTGATATAATCCTGTGGGTGTAATATTCCTGACTTTAGCCATTTTGCTTCCCAGCGAAGCACTTCCTCTTTGCAGCCACCACTGGGCGACATCAGATAGGCCCTTGTCAAGGTTGACAAGTACAATCTCAGCAAGACACGCACATGTACAACCATTGGACGCAAAGTATTTAAACATGAAAAGCCTGTGTCACGGCACCTCACACCTTCAGCATGAATATGCGTAACTGTAAACCTGTCATTACTTTTCTCATCTAATAACTGTTTTAAAAAAACTTGTGTAAGAAAAACTACTATTTGGCAACAAAAACTTTAAATGTCGACTGCCTGCCCGCTCACCTAGTGGCATGCTGACAAACCAGCCTGGAATCTGCCCTCGCACTCCATCTCTCTAACAGTTATCTTGTTNGCAGTTATCTTGTTTTTCCAACCAGCATCACGAGGCTGACATTACCATCCCTACCGTGGTCATTCACTCGTCGGCGAGGGGGGGAAAGTAGCACTGTGAGTCACTCACCCTGGCAAAGAATTATTGTGACTGGTAGAAACTAGTCCCAAACTTTTTCCTTGGTAAACTGTGACTATGAGAGGGGGAGGAAGTTATAAGGGGCGGGCATTATACCTATGTACATAGGTACTCATTCACATTTATCGTGCACACTAGATTTTAACAAAAAAAATGTTGTACTGAACTCTACTTTCATACAACTTGACTCGACTCGAAGCTGTAAAAATCGAACTCTCCCATCACTAGTATTTACTGTAGTACCAACACAATGACATGCACGTATCTGTTGGGAGAGACAAAACACATCAAATCGGATACTAGTCCCTCTGTATTAAGAAGCAGGGCTATAATAAAGCTTCAACTTTACATTAATAAATCTATAGTAGACAAAGTATTTGCTTCTTGAATTTGCTTCCTACCACAGATTAACCAGTGTTGTAAATTAACCAACACTGTTTGAGTGAACGCACATCAGTGCCATACAGATGCAAGCCACTTGAGGTAGGAGAGAATATGTGCTTTCCTTTTCTGTGAGCACGTTGCCAAGTACATTTCATCAAATTAATAATAATATTTTTAAAAACCACAAATAATTAGAATCCCAAAAAAAAGTTCTTAATGTATAATTTCAAACCCCAACAAATAAACCTTAAAAAAATTATAATTTTATAGGTTATGTCACCTGGTGATAAAAATCAATGTATGATGCATACTACAAAGNCACGTTGCCAAGTACATTTCATCAAATTAATAATAATATTTTTAAAAACCACAAATAATTAGAATCCCAAAAAAATGTTCTTAATGTATAATTTCAAACCCCAACAAAAAAACCTTAAAAAAATTATAATTTTATAGGTTATGTCACCTGGTGATAAAAATCAATGTATGATGCATACTACAAAGTAGCAACTTGGAAAAACAAGCTTCAAGTACTATAAGTATCACACACTTGTACAATCAAATGTATCCTATTTCATACTCCTGAGCATTTTCTGCAGCTATTGCAGTAACACACAATATGATAATCTTACTCATAGAGCTGCTAGGACTTACGTACAAAATTAAATTATACCTTGACATAATACAATTACTTGCTACTTGTGTATTTTCAGCCTTACAAGAAGGAGACACTTTTACAGTTTTGCATATTTAATTGGCATTTATATTCATATTCATATTCAGGCACTCTAAGGACTAGTGACAGTACAGTAAGACAAAAATACAGCATAATATAGGTAGTTGTCCGACTCAGTCAGCCTGAAGCATGCTATGTTTGGAACGAAAATAAACAGTGTTGGTTCATCAACATTGCGACAGACAAATAAAACACAGTTATTACGAGAAAACACACAGATGGGAGGTTTACAAACGCCATTCCGGCGAGCTGATGTAATATGCTGCAATCACTACATTCTAAGTCACGTGAGCTGCTTGTCCTTACCTTGCTCTGCTTTATCTGTGTTGTGGGTGTGGCTTTTGGATGACGCTGGTTTCTTTTCCACATTCTTAGGGGAGGAGTTTTTTCTCGCTGGACGGCTTGTGATTGTGGGCGGAACCTTCAAAACAACAGCGCAAGTCAATCACCGTTTTACAACGTCGCCCGCAACCACTCCCAACAAACATTTTCCTACTTGGCCTGGTTTTCCCGCATACTTGATTGCAATCTACAGAATGACGACTTTTCTAAAAACCAAGCAACAGGTGGAGTTTATATTGACAAATACCATATCTGCTTCAAATAACTTTGGAATAAAATTTTATTTAGTTAAAAGAACCGAGTTGAAACTTGAATCCAATAATCTGTATTAATGAATAATACAAATTGCTGAAAAGCCTCAAACCAGTGAACACACAAACTTGCAAAANAATCCAATAATCTGTATTAATGAATAATACAAATTGCTGAAAAGCCTCAAACCAGTGAACACACAAACTTGCAAAATGTCAAGGAAAATAATAACAAGTGTTTAAGGAATTCAACATTCTGAGCTTAAAGTAACACCAACATCGTCATTATTGCACACAGGGGAATAGAAAACACTATATTATTCAGCCTTGTCCACGAGTAATCAAACACTTGTATGCTCCACTCCTCCTCTCTTACAAGCCACACCTCCGTGTGTGCACGTACATGCTCACACGCGCACATATATTCCTATAAATTTGTTCAGGTCCCACCATTTTCCCTGTGTTCACAATGTACGCTAGCCACTGACACTGCAATTTGACATGATTGCTCTTGTTTTAACACTTTTTTTCAATCTATGTGGTTATTGAACGATGGCTATACGGCATTACGACTAACGTGAGGTTTTCAGCTCCATTTTGAGTCCTCTTCGAAGTTCGTCAATTGCGTAAGACAACACCTTTGGCACCTTCTCAGCATTCACTCTGTACATCTGCTTGGTATCGTCTTGTGTTCCTCGTTTCAATGCGACTTCAAATACACACCAATGTCAACAACTGCCAGTCAGTGCTTGCAGCACCATTGCCTGGTGTGCGGTCAAATTAAAAGGCACCAACACAAGATCATGTGCATACCAACCCATACTCTTGCTATTAAAATCATTTTGTGGTTGTCACATGTTTTGTATATGGTGTGCTATCTTCACTGTCCGGCTGTGTATGCATATTTTAATATAACTGAGGGGATTGAGGGGTTATAGAGGGGGATAGAGATTAAG